>JXSR01S061580.1:95003-105324 GCA_000969725.1 Ophiothrix spiculata | reverse complement strand
ATAATACACACCATTTATAGAGCGCCTTATACGACTGTTTCAAAGCGCTGATGCCTATTATAAAAAATCAGTGACTTTTTTTACCATTATTTTTTGGGAGGAAAGGTGGTGGTTATTAAGACATCTTCAATTTTTCAGGTGCCAAATTCTTGAAGAGATAACAATAGTGAAAGTTTCACTCATAAATTATTATAAGGAAACTAATTCCGAAATTGATGCCCCATTCTAAATTTGTTTTTAGTTACGAGTAGGGGAAGGTGGGGTGAGTTGGCCCTCGGGGCGAGTTGGCCCACCACGTGTTTCTGCTCACATGACCTAGGGAGAATTATGTCACTGGTGGTTTTTGGTCATAGGCCTATATAATGCATCAAATTTACCATTAAATTTACAAAACCCAGCTCATCTGTTTGTGTGAGTTAACATTAAAACGAATTTTTGAGTTATCTAAGTAAACTTTTTTAGCAAACGTAATTTTGTAATAGTGTCAAGATATTACTTCACTGGTTCAAGTTATTATTATTGATTACGAGGTATGGTACTTGTCCAACATGTCAAGGGATCAAATCCCCTTTATCCTTTGTTTTGTTGGTTAACTCAAAACTGGGACTACGGGGCGAGTTGGTCCCTAGTGCACGGGGTGAGTTGGCCCTGTGCCGAACTTACCCAAGATGGAGTACTAACTTACTCGGACTCTTTCACAATTTCATTTCTAAAACAGATAGATATATATGTATAATAAGACGCAAGGAGTCTTAAATGAAACTGATAGGATATGTAGGCCTATATTGCATTATATTGCATGTTTACAGCAGGTTAAGGATTTTGAACTTCCAACATACGAGTATTTTTTAATCAAAATATCCGTATAAACAATTTTTAACAATACGATTGCGTTGATTTTTAGTACGGTCCCTAAAAACGTCTCGCTCGGCTGAATCAGGCTGAATGTCATGTTTACAGCAAGTTTTTACCTACTTACACCTATATTATCAGAATATCACAATTTTTGGCGTACATACTGAATAGAGTGTCTAGTTTATACATGGAACTTACTAGTGATTTCACGTCCGTTATCAAGGTCAAAATGACGCCTTAAGACTACTTCGAAAAAGTTGAACCTTTTTCGCCGAAACCTCATAATTTCATCAGTGATGTTCGAACAATTCGACTGGTTTCAAATTTTGACAGATTGTAGGCTTGATACTTCTTATTGAATTACAAGTAATATTTTATGAATATGCTAAGTTGATTTTGAATGATAATGTAACAAACCCGCGTTGTTTTGCCCGGGAATTACGACTCTGAGTTCGCCCTGTTTGAGCTGTAAATTGCCTGTTTTAAGTATCTACATTATCTACATTTTGTCTGATACACGCATTCGCATAATTTACTTACAAATTGAGCATTCCAATGAGGCACAAATTGCAATTTTTATGTAAACAAAAGAAAAATACGGCATTCTAATATTTATGTTTTAGATTTTAGTTCACGATCTCAACGATGCCTTGATAGCTCAGCGGTGAGATCTCTCGCTTCGTAATGCATGACTAACCCCTGCCATAATCCATGGTTCGAGTGGTCGCAAAGGCAGTGGAAACTATTTATCTTTTCATGATAAAAAAATAGTTAGGATTCATATTTTCCTGAGCAGATGGATTCCCTTTACCCTTAAAGCCGTCACGGTTGTTCCATCCAAAGCAACTATTTGTCAATCAACTACACGTTGAATCAATCGCAAGACATTCATCTTTCTATATTCTAATGTGTAATTTTCTAAAAAAAGCTGTAGATAACACAGCAGGCTACAGCGTATCTTTTTAAAAGATCGACCTTGTTTGAATTTATTTTGGTAATTCATCCTTAAAGGACATATTTTTATGCAGCACAAGCTCCTGCTTTACTTAAAATAAACGTATGCTTGAAATGGTTCACGGTAAAATGAGTGTGTCTGTTTTTTGTAAATGGGGCCAACTTACCACTGGATGGGCCAACTCGCCTCGCATAGTGGGGCGAGTTGGCCCTTTTGACGTTTATTTTATTTTTTTAATTATTTAAATACGATAAGCCGTAGAGTCTTAGTATTTATTTAAAACATAGCTAGGACATATCTATCTTGTGTTAACAGGAAAATCTTCTAGACCTTAACCTCTCCAATTCAGGGGCGTTTGAACAAAAGGGGTCCAACTCGCCCCATCCTCCCCTATCTGGTAGATTATCAAGTATCCAAGAGTTAGACGTAGCCCCATGACTTCCTTGTCGGGTCTTTGTTCATTGGATCAGTACTAGGTGATTTTAAAATCTTTCGTGCAAATCATAGTATACTGTAATAGATACAAAAAGCTTTTTTTTTTTCGATAAACCGGAAATCCTTTTAAATAAAGTCAAAAATATAAGTAAATGTGTTCCTTTATCAGCTTTTCAAAGGGGATCACTGTTGTGTAAGATGTGCAGAAGACCTTTGGCTGATGGGTGAGTCCTCTCAACCCCCACTCCGGGGGCATTGCCCTGGACCCCACCATAGCCCTTTGGGAAGCCGGGGATCTACCTTACTTTTGACTAATCAATTCGTTTAGATCAGAAAATGAGATATTAGCACAAAGAAAAACACTCGGAAAAACAACAGAATCTCTACTTTTTAACCTTTATATTTGAGTTCAAGTCAATCGGACATTCGGTTCAGAAGTTATCATAAAGGAAGTCACAAATTTCTGGACGTTTCTTCCTATGAGACATTTTTATACAGAAGACGTTCACCCTGTAAGTTGTAGGATTTTCATTCAAATTATTTAGACTTTTATAAAATATTTACATTTTCTTATAAAATAAATAATTTACTTTATCAAGATAATGGATAATTTGTGAATCATGCAACCAAAATTTCCGATTTCGTCGTTAGTTTATCTCATCCGGCAATATTAAAACGTGCTACTTAAAAAAAAATCTGTTAATCAGCTGACCCGAAAATGGGCTTGAAATGTGTGTAAATTTATTATTATAGTATTATAGTTACTTATAATTTCAATATCATATATATTATTTTTTTCCAAGTTTTCATTTCTTGTCAATATGAAAACACCCGTGAAAACAAACGCAACTCAAAAACGAAATATGACAGGCTCTTGATTTTTTGCATGAATAATAAGTACAAATAGGGCTAGAAAACCTTGGATCCAGATTTTTGAATTTTCATTTTTAAATAAAAATGTCAATCATAAGTGTCAAAAAAAAAAGCCCAAAACCGTATTTTCTGTCCCAAAAATGTATGGAAAGCTTAACTAAAATTTGCACTGTGAAATGTTGGAACTTTTTTGCTTTTTGGAATCTAGAAACAAATGTCTAGGAAGGTTTTCTCAAATTTTTGATATTTGTCTTAGTTTTTAATGAAATGACAAAAATGGGTCAAAAACATATATAATCCCATTGCTACCACCAAAATGGCAATTTTTGTCCTCTTTTTGGCAATTTATCAAAAAATTAGATACAAATCAAAAATTTGAGAAAAACCCTTCCTAGACATTTGTTTTCCAAATTCCAAAAAGAAAACAAAAACGGGCTTAAATAAAATGTGTGTAATTTTATTATCATAGTATTATAGTTATTTATAATTTCAATATCATATTTGTTACTTTTTAAAATTTTGATTTTTGTCAATGTTTAAAGGCTTATTATCTCGAAAGTAAAAAAAACCCCGCAAACATGCGATACGAAAACAAACATAACTCAAAAACGAATATGGCAGGCTCTTTTTTGCATGAATAATAAGTACAAATAATAGGGCTAGAAAACCATGAATCCAGTTTTTTGAATTTTCATTTTAAATACGGTTTGGGGCATTTTTTTGCCAAAATTGACATTTTGGCAAAAAAAAAATGCCCAAAACCGTATTTTGCCCCCACAAAATTTATGGAAAGCTTAACTAAAATTTGCATTTGTGAAATGTTGAATTTTTTTGCTTTTTGGAATTTAGAAACAAATGTCCAGGAAGGGTTTCCCAAATTTTTGATATTTATCTCAGTTTTTAATTAAATGCCAAAAATATAAAAAAATCCCACCGCTGCTACCAAAATGGCAATTTATCTAAAAATAGATAAAAATCAAAGTGGTGGGATATTTTGCATTTTTGACCTATTTTTGGCATTTTAAAAACCAAGATTAAAATCGAAAATTTGAGAAAATCCTTCCTAGACATTTGTTTCTAGATTCCAATAAGTGAAAAATTTCAACATTTCACAAATGCAAATTTTAACCAGAAATTTTTTTGGGCAAAAAGGGTTGTTGTTTTTTGCCAAAATTGACATTTTTGGTCAAAAACTCATATTATATCATCACTATGTTCAGGGTAAAAATCCGCTTCTAAAAATGTATAATTTTATTAGTTAATGCAGTCAGTTTGAGAGTTCATGCCATTTATAGAAGGTCTACCCCACTTGAACCCTAAAGGCACAGTTAACCCCTCATTTTCAGAAATTATGCTTTACAGCAACCAATAAGTAAATCCATATAAAGGTATTGTAGCGGAAATATGTAGTGGCTGGTATGGCGCTCATTGTGTTCCGTAATAACTTTGCCCATTCAAGAATGATGGCGCTATAACTTATAACTTTGATCATGTGACGTAAAGTGGTCATGTGACTTTTCTCTATAAATAAGCGTGCTAGCAAAGCATTCGGGCAGTACTAAGCGGCGAAGAGACCAGTTCGCTGGCAGGTTCCTCCTGGAGCCTGCCCAGGTCAGTGAGTTAGTTAGTTTAGTTAGGGCCAGTCGGTCAGTTAGATCGGCCAGTTGCTTAGTACAGGGGCAATCTCTGTAATAGGAAGTTTAAGTTAGGGAAATCGGAGTTCCTCCAAATAATTGGCGCTCCATCCAGCCAACTCAGCTCCGCTCCATATCACTTCGGAAATCAATACAACCGGATCATCCCCGCATAGAGTTATTAAAATATTGCAGAACTATTAAAAAGGATTTGCAAGTCGTGATTATTTGTGTGTACTCTGAGATTGTGTGGAGTGGCTACACGCCCACGCCATCATCAATGTTAAAGACCTTGACCGTCTCGCTACCATCGAACCACGGATCGGAGGATTCGATCGACTTCGGGGAGTTATATATAACCAAAACAACAAATAAACGTACAAACGCCACAGTATACAATGTGGATTTTCATGTAAAGTCAAGTAGTAAAGTCAAAAATCAAAAATTTAAAAAAATGTGTTCCTAGGCATGTGTTTCTAGATTCTAAAAACCAAAAGAGGTCCAACTTTTATTTTTTCAAAATTTAGTTAGGTTGTTTACAAATATAGTGGTCCAAGAACAAGGGTTTTTGGACCTTTGGTCCAAAATCTTATCCAAAATCAAAGATTTTGTTCCAAAACTGACCCAACCATCATCTTCTACATGAAAATTCACATCTAGAAATGTATACTTTTATATGGATTTACTTATCGGTTGCCGAGTTATGGTTTATTCAGAGTCTGTCGATATCCATCGACGCGCAGTCTTTAACACGCGCTATTCCTTTTGCGTTGTGCGTGTTAAGACTGCGCGTCGATGGGCATCGATCGATGCATATCGTCAAGACTCTGAATATACCATTACAAAGCACAAAATATTTCTGAAAATGAGGGGTTAAACTGTGCCCTTAAAGCTATACTCAGGGGTGTGAGAGGCCAGTTGACAAAAACGAGGAAAAGCATGTAAAGTTGGGGTAAAAGTTCAAAAATGGGCTGAAAATGAATGAAAAAGCTAAAATTTTAGCACATGAACATTTTCAAAAATGAGGAAATCAGCTGAAAAGAGGAACTCTCACACCCCTGAATACTATAAGATTTTGATCAAAAATTGTTTATCGTAAGAACAGCATAACAATAGCATAGGAATGTGACTACCTAAAAGCGTTTTCAAGTGTATTTTCTCAAAAAAAATTGTTTTGCCACTGAAAAATTAATAAAAAGGACATGCGTGCTTTCCTATACTAATACACTGATGTGGAATTAAATTCGAGATCCCGAATTTAATTCAACAAATGGACAGAACAGAAAAAGTAAGCATATTTAAGCCAAATCATTTGGAGGGTATTAACAGGGCTCTGACACCGGCATTTCGCTGGCACTCAATAACGGCAGTCGTTCATTACTAAAATAGGAAGAAGCTGCGGCGAACCAAGATGGCGACTGACGCAATCATGGGGAAGAAAAAAGTGTTCTGGAACAACTTGCTGAGAAGTTTTTCGGTGAGTGACGTAACACCTGAACGCAGTCACGGCGCAGCATAGAGCGCAGCCTTTGACATTTCATTCATGATTGTTTATTTACTACGATGAATTAGAATTGTAGCACCAACGCAGACGCGCAACGCGGTAAGTTCTTCAAAAGCCAAGATGGCGGCGCGCATATACTGTGTCACTTTATAAATATGTCAGTCATTTCCCAATCTTATATATTCCCTGGTATTAATATCTATCCTTTAGTGTACACGAATTCTGTAATCTCATTGGTCAAACATATTTTAAACAAAACCTGTATTCATGATTTTCAGAAATAAAAATAAGCCAAACCCTGAATATATCCCGTATTCCGTGACTCATAGTCATACACAAACACTATATTGCTTGTTATCAATTGAACTAAAAATGTGTTCGTGCGTCGTTTAAGTTGCTGCGTAATGGGTTCTTATGATCAAGATTATTTATTGGGCATTACTCTATTCTCATTTTAATTATACCATGAGACTTCCATTTTCATGATTCTAGTCTGGGGATCAAATTGGGGTATTAAGATTCAGGGTGATAGTGCATTGAGTCTTTTCATAATGTGTGAAACCCCACTGTAAACACACTTTCATTTTTGGTTCAGTTTTGCATACCGTCTGCCTAAAGTAGAATTTGTGCCGTTTTCTTCTACCTAATCAAATCTACTACAACTTGATTAGACTTCCACACTCAACGGATAATAGCTGATTTACATCATTACACTTGGCACCATAAGCATTTTGGTATCCCCCCTATATCTATTATGTGTATATGTCAGACAACCCATTTGTAGGGGAAACGGGTTAGTGTAGCGGTATTTCCCTCGCTTTGCACCAATGAGGTCCCGGGTTCGAGTCCCGCGCCCGGCGCTTTATGTGCATTTGGTTTTCAGTCCATGCTCGCTTCCGCAGGTTTTTCTACGGGTCCTCCGGTTTTCCTCCTGCACTAAAACTGAATATTAAATGAAAGATCTAGACCCCAATGAAAATGTGCTTCATTAGAGGCTTTCTTGGGTTATCCTTGGCTTTCTGCCTAAAGAATTCTTTCTTTCTTTTCCCCTAAATGCCAAAAAATCAAAACAAGGATGGAATAATGGTACATAACAATTTCAACTCCTCCAATTTATTTCTATCTGAATCAACAACTTTACAATCCATCAAAGTTAATCTCAAAATATTTTCCACACATTTTGATTTTTCATCTACATGAAAACAATTTACATATCTTACAAAGATTATTTACAAATGGAAACAACATTTCCATATACATTCATATAGAACAGAAGTGCCTTTTGAACCTTTATCACTATTGTTTGTAGTACTAGTAGTCTTGAGCTTAAAGTCGAGAGTGCAGATGCAAATTAATTAAATCCACAAACAATATTGACAAAAAGACACTGGCCGAAAACATACTCGGCCTCCAAACAAAATTTTCGCTACCAAACATTTGGTCGTGACGTCAAAATGATGAGTGACTCCAAACAAAATAACTTCAACACCGAGTTGAGACCAAATAAAATTTCGCGCTAGATTGCACATGCTATTGAATTGCCATATACATTGAACCAAATGTTTGCTACCCGTTCATACTTTAAGTTCGATGGCAAATATTTGGTGACGTCACGACCAAATGTTTGGTAGAAAATTTTTTTATGGAGGCCGAGTATGATTTCGCCCTAAGATGTAGTATATACAATTAATTCCCAACAAGTTTTGTATAAGAGTTGTATTGCAGTGTAGAACTCATTTCCTTATTTGTGGCTGTCCAGCCCGTATAATGCAAGAAACTGTTCATTTTGCGCTGCAGGTGAAAATACATGTCAAGGTCGTAATTTGCCGAAATTGATTTTTTGACAGATTCACAATCCTTGTGCTTACTACAAAATACCAGCAGTTTCATTTCAAGAAAATGATAGGAAATATGAGATAAATCTGTATATTGTTAAGATTATCAACAGAAAATATAGGGCTTACTGCTCTTTAAATGTTTTTATCTCAGCATACTTTTTACTCCCTGACAAACTTTGACAGACCAGAACTTGACTTCTGGTAATCGGGTGAAGTTTATTGCCAGGTGTAATTTTAATCCTTATAACATGGCCTTTGCAAATATTGACAAAAGAGAAAATGACAAGAGGCTGTATTTACGGCTCATTTGGGATGGACGGTCACATTTTATGACAGCCATAGTTTGGTGCACTTGCATTTATAACCAATACATGAAATTAATTTTACAATTATTTTGCTATAAGTCTTCAGAAAATACAAACCGCTATAATAAGTCTTCAGAAAATACAAACCATTGTGTATCAGTGCACGTAACATTCAATGTAAGAAAATAGAATATGAACAGCAAATTTATAATCTAGTTCTACCAGAAATATTTCAGAAAAATAATTTGAACAATCTAATCCGCTACGTAATGATAGATTGTTTAAAAATCTATTAACATTTCTCCACAAAAATACTGAGCATCATTTTCTCCTCTTATTCCCTTTGTAAATTTTCATGCATTTATATTATAACTTTGTTGCAAAAAGTTTTGTACATATTGCACCACTGAGTGATTTCATAGGCTTATGCTGTTTTACTGCTAAATAAGCAAATATGAAAATATAAGAGCAGCAATATAGTTTGAAAATAAATTCCTATATATATTTCCACAAAAGAGGATTGCAAGTTTTAAGAAAATATTTACATTTTTTACATTTCAGGGCCTATTTAAAGTGAAAAGTATGCTTCAAAACCCTGAGACCATTCATGTGTACGAAATGTTTCCTGCTTGATATACAGTTTTTTTCTTTACAAAAAAAAAAAAGATGTATACTCATATTTACAATATTTGCATATTTTACAAATAAAATCTTTGTACAACAAAACCTCTTGCCAAAGCAAGAATGCTCTTAATTTCTGGCAAAAGACAGACATAGACATAAAACATGTAGGTTTCTTTTTTTTTTTCTTGTTTTTTTTTTGTAACTTTTTCAGAGTAAAATGAATAAATAAGTTTTAGACTCAAATGAAATAAGATACACAGAATAAAACTTAAAATGATAATAAAGTTTAAATGAAAAAGAAAAATGTTATCTGATAATCAACTTTGAAGACATTCTAGATAAAACAATGGAGATTGGGTAGGAGTTCCTAAGAATTTTCGTCTGGGAATGCTCAGAACATTCTTGTTGAGTTACGATTCCAAACAATCTGTTCTGCTCAACTTTACGTAAAGTGCTGTACCAAAAACCACCGAAGCTGGTTCATTGATTATGTTATTTTTTACCATTGTACTGAGTACATGTAGTAGCAAATCTGAAAAACAACTATCAACTCAGTTGGTTAGTTTTAGAGCACCAATTTTTCCCCATATGGGCCGAAATGTTTTCAATTCTGATTATCAAAAAAAAAAAAAAAATGAATAAATAAAATTAAATAAAAATAAAGACTGGTACAAGAATAAATATAAATATAGATGCAATTCCAATCCAAAAAGCTGTATACAAACAAAATGACTGACTAATATATGTGACCATCCATTTCACATTTTGCGTTACAGGTGTAAAAATGTGTGAAGGTCATAATTTCCTGAAATTGATTTTTTTTGTCACATTCACAATCCTTGTGCTTACTTCAAAACACCAACAAACTTTCATTTAAAAAAAATGGCCGGATATGTGAAATAATTTTCTGCATATTTTTGAGGACAATCAACAGAAAATATAGAGCTTACTGACCTTTGAACACGTTTATCTCAGTCATATATTTTACTCCCGGACAACCTTTGACGGACCATAACTTGACTTCTGAACATCGAGTGAAGTTCAATAACCCTTACTCTCTTAAATACAGTCTAAGTCCAAATACGTCATGAAAAAATTTCGGGTTCCCCCCGGGATTCGAACCCCCGACCCCCGCTATCCCGTTCCAATGTCCAGCTATGCCAAGCCACCGAGCGCGGCCTGCCCGGGCAGCAATTTCCTGATCATCTATATCCGCCGTCTGTGACGTATTGGGACTTAGGCGAATTCTTGATTTCTTACTGTAGTACTTTGTAGTACGTAGGAGGGTAAGGGTTAAG
>JXSR01S061580.1:53945-66429 GCA_000969725.1 Ophiothrix spiculata | reverse complement strand
TATTTCTATAACTACCACAGCAGTAGCCAAAAGGTCATCAGTTCTATTCAAAACCTATAATAACTACATCAACAAGCATAGAAAAACAGCACAATTGATCAAGCAACAGTCCCAATCATGTTAGGTAGGACATTAAACTACCACTATTCTAAAGCCCCGTTCAGACAAGCCAAAAGTTCTCTTTCGCAGAGAGTGGGGCAAGTTGTGCCATTGTTTCATAATTTTAGATGTTCTGTGGAAACTGTTGAGGAAATCTGGGTACTCATTCTAGTAAGTGTATAACTAAAAGACAATTTAATTAGTGTAATTATTGAATAATTGCTAACAAATAGAAATGACAACCCAACTCTCAACTGACTTGAAAACGACCGACGATGACTTTTTTTGGATGCCCGGTTGGGGTGTCAGAACAGGGCTATAGTTAATAATAATCCTGAGTAAAAATGTTCTATTGGCCATGTCTGTTTTTTTTTTTTTTAAACCCTGGTGTATGTAGAAGATATGAAAATACAACATTACATCCTGTTACGATATATTTCACCGTGAACCAAATATAGTATCTAACCTATGCAATTATGGCTTCACTCATCAAGAAACTTATTAATCTTATCACTAGACATTAATTTTTATAGCGAAAAATCTTTTGAAAATGCCAGATAAAATACTTGACAAATAGTTCTGACTGCTCCATACATGCATTGTTTCCACTGACATCGCATATACAACACGTTTCTGTCAAACATACCTGTGCACTTTGCGATATAACTTGCATGTTGTAACAAGGAACACGAGCTGGGCATGTTAAAAATATGTAGGCCTATGACATGATTTTTTTCATATCACATGGACCAGATGATATTTTGTCACTAGAACTTGTCCTTTTCAGCTATTAACCAATGAAATTAGTGTATTCATGTCTAATGAGAGACTAAGTGATGTATTCGTCATCAATAATAAGTGCTGGTAACAATCTGGCTTTTCCCCACTATTTTCTGTTAAATGTTGAGTGTTACCAAATGACTGTCAATGTTTTCGCAGAACGGAAGTTGCTGCCCTAACTACACTAATAACTGACGCGGTAAAAATACCAGAATATAACCATGGGCTTAAATCATGTCCCATTTCACAAACAGCATAATAAGCTGCATTTCACAATGCAAAATTAAAGAAAAAAGAAACAAAAGGAAATCTGTATATGATTACAAAAATCAAATCTTGTGAGTAAATTATTTAAACTATAGTAATTTCAATTAGAACACTGTTTTATATAAATATACATCTTTTAGTATATCTTTCATCTCAATTAAAATAAACAATATTTATTACCCACTTTTTGATACACAATTGGATTATCAGTTCTAAAAAAAGGGAAAAAAACATATGAAAATCTCAATATAATCATAATTTACAGAGAAACACAAAACCAAAACAATAATCTACAAAATAACAAAAACAAGCACAGAATATTTATCTTAATTAGTCATGCCTATTCACAAATGAAATTTGGTCAATATATTATTCAATAAAAATTTTCTAAGATTACTTCAATCTAAATCAACTTTTGTGTTATGTATAGATGAAAACAAGCAACTGACAACTTGAGAAACATAAATATTGGTTAAAACTGGTCAACAACACTTACTTTCTATTACGAATATTTCAGTGATACCCGTCACTGTCCTCAGCGGTCTAATTCTGAGTTCCAACTGATCCTCCTCTGAATCTCGCCGTAGATGGCGTCATAGATGACGGTATTTTCATAAGAGAATCATAAATAGATGAAAGTTCTATTTATTCAGTTGGAACTCAGCATCAGACCGCCGAGGACAGTGATGAGTATCACTGAAATATTCAGAATAAAAATAAGTGTTGTTGACCAATTTTTAAACATTATTATGCTTTGAATTAAGGGTCCAAGTTTGGAAAAACTTGGATCCTGAGCATAATAATGAAAAAAATTGATGATTTTCGTCCCATATTTATTGGTCTCGCTATGAGTTTTAAAATATTGGACGAGACGCATTTTTACAACTCATAGCTCGACCAATAAATATGGGCTCAATCTATCAAATTTTATAACAATATTGATGAATTCTACCAACATGTATAATAACATTCATTCGCAACTTGAGAAAGAGTTCATGATAACTCATAGTTCAGCTTACAAGATTTGCTGCAATTATCAGAGAATCAAAGTCAACTCTTCACACACATTTAAGGGGATATTGGAGAGTAATTTTACCAGCACAAGAGCATACAGAGATTATACATCTAGATAACACTGCATGTAATTGCAATCATACAAATCAATATGTCAACACTTGATATTTCAAATATCACAACATTAGCTTCACTCCAAACCAGTTTATTCATTATAATAACATGACTTCAAAAATTAAATTTATTGGACAAGTTCAGTATCATCCAAAACTTGCGTCCAAACATTTCTGATATCTTAGCAACATTTGACAATATTTGGTAATAACATACCAAGTGTATAAAACTCGTAAAACCAACATTCTAGGTGTAGATAAAATATATTGTAGTTTGCAGGTAGAACATACAAATATTGAACACTGTTTTTAAGCAGAAATTTGAGGACTGAAGGTACACAACTACTTCTTTAATAAATTTGTGCACTAAGGATCACAAAGGATCTTTGGTCAAATATTCTTGAAAGGCAGACTCACATATGTCTTGGAAAATGTACCAATGAATTTTCTAGTTTTGACAAATTGGATGAACTTCACAAAAGACATGATATATTCAGAAACAACTTGCGCATCATGTTTAGGATATATGTAGGAGAACTTACTTTCATAAAGTGACTATAAATATCATCTACCTATCTATCAAATAGTTCTGTTTAATATATATGTACATTGTGTAAAGAACATGGAAAAGTTGATTAAGCTTAAGAATTACTGATGACCAAATAGCACATGTATATGAGCTGTATTGACAAAATAGCGTAGTAATACACAATACATGTACTGTATAACATTTGAAATACTGCAATATCTTACAGAACATTCAGTGGTCATTGATTTTTTTCAAATGGTGGACATTACTCTGATGGTCTTTCAATACAACTTTGCCCTGTGATTTTAGGGGCCGCTACAAAACTCAACCAACGGCTGACCGCCCAGAACCGGCGGTTCTGGGCGGTTGCCGTGGTTCAGAAACAATAGCAACCGACCAGAACCGGCGGTTCCGGGAGGTCAACTTCCGGTTGATTTATGAAGTGATCCCTCAGCAGACATATTACATGATATTGGTAAAGACTATAGCAGTGAGTGATATGGGTTGTTGGATTGGACTCTAAATACACAATTATTTCTTTAAAGTCACAAAAATCCCTTTTTGTGTTTCTACTACCTTTGCCCTGTTCACGCAGTTGCACAGAAATCAGCATCAAACCATAAAACCCAGAGGTGGTTTTCAGAATATCCCACAATGCATTATTCTGATACATTTAGATATAATAGGCAATATTGGTTTTCTGGACAAGGGGCTATTAAGAATTCCATTGAATAGTACTCATTCTAACTTTTCAGGGATGTGTTTCTTTTCTCAATAGCCCAGTGTTAACCCACATTGCTGACACCTCAAAACCGTCAGAAACCTGTACAGAAGTATAGGAGTTGAATTGGATTTGCAGGTATATTGTACAATGTTGCATTGCATCGTGGGATATTGTGAAAACCTCCTCTGCATAAAAACATTAGTTGTTACATACTTCAACTATAGATTTCTATCATCTTATTTGTTAAAATGTTGAGGTTCCAGTCACTTGACTAGTTAAAAGTTTGGATTTGACTGAGCCTTTACTGTGCCCACTCTACAGATTTTGCATTGTGTAATAGACCTTTTCAAAACACAACTTTCCTAGAATTTCCGAAGCTGATTTTACACTTTCCGGCAATTGTCCACAGAAAAAGTGACACAATAACCAGAATGTAAAGTTCGCATTCTAGTTAACTGGTTAACAGGTCTGGGTCAAGAAACAACACACTATATGTCTGTTAAGATTGAATTAATAGTAGAGAAAAAGTAATTATTACTACAGATTTAAAAAATTATCTACCATTTGGTAACTTTAATACACATACTATCAACATACTGTCATTCTTAGGCCACAATATTCCTACTTCTGAAACCAACAGACACACAGATTATCTGGAGCACAAGTTTTTTGTTGTTTGACTGCATCTATAGATGACAGAAGCCTTAATCAAACTCAACTAACAAGAGCATAAGTTTTGGCTTGTACGATCTCGTACTCGGTAGGATATTGCAGCCACTGGTTTTGCAGATTGTCTAGCTTATTTTATGAGGTAGTTAAGTCACCAATTCTACCTAGGTTTTTGAAACAGCAGATATCTTCATATGCTTAATATATATGTTTTGAAAAATCTTAAAACATCAACATTACATTGTTATTAATATCATAATTGCAGCATGTGATTCTTTTTTGAGAAAATTTACTTTAAATGGTACAGCTAAGCAAAGTGCAAAAAGCATATGAGTGGTGCTCTGGCAAAATGAGTGGAAAGTCGCGATTGAAAATTTTGAATAAATGGCTGCTAAAGTTAAAATATGGTGAAATTATCAAAATTCGTTTTTGACATAAAACGCATTAATGTATAAGATTTGAAGGTAAAAAAATGCAGCGAAGTGCAATTATTCACTGGTAATTGATCGCGTTTTGCTATCATACACTATAGTAATCAGTAACTTTAAAATTGATTTGCGACAATTTTTTTACTGCTAGATTTTGAGTGGGCTGCCTTGTATTTTGATCTCTAAATGAAAATTGTAGAAAGAAAGTATGACATATAACATATCATTCGAAAGCTCATCAACTCAATTTGAAAATCGTGACTTGCCACTCGTTTTGCCAGAGTACCACTCATATTAATTGTTACCACCCAGTTGTTTGTGTAATACAGAAAGTGTAACTGATTTTGCTTTTTTAAGCAGTCTCCTCCATAATAAAATAATAGAAAAAAAACACAAAACTAAACAGAACCTGAGAAACTAGGTATATACTGTTATCAATAGCTGCAACATCCATATGTCGTCATGTGAGTGCAAGAAAGTCGTATCTAAAATAGCTGCCTTACATTACAAATTTGGATTGCACACTGCATGACATCCGGTCTTGGGTCAGTGGTTCTTCAGGTGAACCATTTCAATAACCACTGACATAAGACAGGAACATTTTGATGGATTTTTCACATTCTTGTGACAAGGTGTAAAATAAATATAACTTGCCATTGCAGATACGGCTTCCTTGCTATCAGATGACAATGTATGTTCCAGTAATGGGGTGAGTCCAACCAAGACTCGATTATTGAGACGAGATAGCTCAGACCCTTTGACTTGGACTCCTACTCAGAGGACTCTGATTTGCATTTATGTATCAAAACAACACAGAGTTGTTAATATGTGGGATAACTGCTTATGGTGCGTTCAGGGTCCGGTAATTTCATCGCTACAACATCGCTTGAAATGCAGAAATGTATAGCACACTTCTCATAGAGTGTAAAAGACTGTGAATCGAGTGATGAAATCGCTAGACTCTGAATGCACCATATATCAAAGTGATTAGTATTGCACAATAGAACATAAATGCAACAAATGGAATTAAAAATATTTGACAGGCTCAAAAAATACATTTCAATTGTAAACTCTGGATATTAGGCCATGCTTACATCATACTTATCACTATGAAACAAATAATGCCTCTGACAAGAACATACTGGTCAATAGTTTATGTGTACGTGCAGCCTCATGCTGCTGTTATACTCGTAATTTTGTAGCCTTGTCTCTGCGTGACATATATTTTGCGCAAATTTTTTTCGCTTCCGCTTGTCATAGCGGCAAAGCTACACGATAATCAACAGTGATAAAATTTTGTCGCACTGCAAGATTTTTCAAGTTGAAATGAATTAAACTATCAAAGCAACATGAAGTGACCAGTGACAAAGCTGCAAAGCTACAAAAGTGTGAAACGAAGCAGACGACAGAGCTACTAAGCGACAATAAGTATGAAACCAGCATAAGTGTGTGTGTGTGTGCATCTATTCTGTCCGAATACAGAGTGATCACATGCTTTCTTATTGCAAGTTGCATGTTGGGTTGGACAAAAGTAGGGGCACGTTATGTTGCAGCGTCAAAATTGGCTTGCACATGCAGAAACACATTTCCTTCTTATAGTTATTGTCAAATGTAGTGTAGTGTAAAATAACGCAAGCTATGATGGCAAAATTGTGATGGGACTTAGTACAGCATGTATAGTAAGATCTTGGTATAGTTTGTGGATTTAGTTCTTGAACGCATGGCTGCAACCGTACATTATAAAGGTTGTGTTGTGCACATCCAGCTCAAAACTTTGAGAATCCGTTCGGAATTAAATCCCACAATAAAACAGTAAATTTCACTAAATAGATGTCAAGAATCAATAAAGATTCTTGACATAGCCTTCTGAAAGAATAACTTGATTTTCAAACAACATTTGATGATTCCCATGTCTTCAATGTAAATCACTATGACAAGAAAATGTGTTTCGTCAATATTTGCTTTGTAGGCCTCGAGCATAAAAAATCATTTTTTTCAATTTAGCAGCTTATCTGTGTAATCGTAAGAATGCACAACCCAAGAGAATTATCTTAAAATTTGTTTCTATCATAGAATTAATACATATAATGGCTTTTGTTAACAGGATTCATAAATTATTTTGTATGTCAACTTGACATAGATTTTATTCACACTTGCAATATATATCTATATTTTAACCACACCACAAATGTGTAAATGTTACACGTGTGAGATGAATACTACAAATAATGCTAAGCTGGTTTCAGAGTTGCCTGTCGTGTGGGTCGTACGACCAGCTTGACGTCAAAAATTTCAAGTGCGCAAACTTGACCTTGTCACATCTCGAAAATTTTGTTTGCCGTACGACAAGCCGATATATAAATTACCCTGTCGTGATGGTCGCAACGACACAATATTTTGAGTTGGAATAAATTCCAACTTTTCTTGTGACAGACCCCCGGACAGACCATTGCAGCAAATATGCAAAAGTGTCGTGCTACATTACGACAACTCAAGATTGAAAATGCTTGGCCGTCTGCCGCAACTACAAGCTTGGTCGTCTGCTGTAACGACAGCTACTCTGAAACCACCTTTACATTGCTATCATATTCTGAAATTATGTGAACATGTCACATGTACATATGGCACACCAAAACCCACGATTTGATTTGCATAAAGTCAAATATCTAAATACTTTCTCTGTGCCAAGAGAACTTCTCTCCCAGCAGCCTCTCAGGAATATTTCCTCTCACGATCCTGTTCATTTTGATGTGGCAGCAGAAAATATAATTATCAACGATTTTTAAAATAAATTTCTTAGTTTTAATAAGACCTGATTTAGTGGAGTGTGCGAAAAGCATACAGAGGCAGAGAAATGTTATCTTACAGGTTATTTTGAACTACATTGCTTTTGCTGTAGCAAAGTGAACAGAAGAAAGAGAGAAACAATACCATGGCCTGGGTCACACACAATTATTATCTCACATTTACTACAGTAAATTCAACTGTCATAATTTTGGTGATCAATATTTATTACAATCAGTCGTTGACAAATGGCAAAGTTTGATTGTAATAAACTTGAAAATAATGCATTACAATAAACTCAATGTCGTCATTAGTGTGACCTAGGCCTTAAATCATTACAGAGCACAATGATAACAGGTAGAAATATACTGAAAAAACATCTGCTCATAATGAATAGAAATATTTGTTTGATACAAACAATCCCTTATCGCCCGAGACTTGTTACTAAAAGCTGAATTTATACTTCTTATGTTCTGAAACATGCAGTTTCAATTTAACTATGTAACATTTTTTGGTTGCAGTAAAGTGAAAAGAGAGAAATTCGGCTGATTCAAACTTTGCTAAAGTCGAAATATCAGGCCCTTAAATTACATTCCATTTAATACACTGGCTTTTTTGTGGATAAGTAGTTCCAAACAGCATTTACTTAACAATTATTTTCAAATTGAAATGTGCACAGCTGTTGAAACACGAAGTGTCACAAGTATAAATTCAGCTTAAAGAAGATTTTTGAGAGAGAAGTTTTCTCAGCTTTAATAAAAGGAGTTGTCAGTTTTCATGATAGAAACTTTGACTTCTATAAATTTACCTCTCTAGTTCAGTAGATGAATACAAATGTCAGTGATCTAGACCTTTGAAGAGATGGCTTCATAAACACGAGTTACGGAGCCTTTGGTATCTTCGGTAACGCATACTATTATTGTTTCAAATAAATTTCGGACACAAACTGACAATTGAACACAGCCAACGTGTATACACAAGCTGTGCCAAGCACAGGACATCGGGAAGTACGCAACGCCATTTCCAATCAGTAATAACAGTACTGCGACATTGCGCGTGCATGGAAAGCGTTGCGTATTTGCGTAAATTGCACACGCAATACTGTGACGTAAGGCTCTGAATTTTCAAATCCGAAAACTATTTGAAACAACAATACTATGTAAGTGAGCTCACCACGATACTGATAAAGACATCTCTAACCATGTCCCAAATGAGCTACTGACTCGAACAGAGGAACAGAAGTACCAGATGACAGTGTTCTCAGGTTAAGTGCATAATCTGGTCTAGTGTAAAATATATTGCTTGCCACAGGTAGTTCTGTGACAGAGACCAGAATGTGTTAAGTGGTATAAGATTCTACGGCAACTATCATATTATTAGCAGCACCCATCATGAAAACTGACAAAACACCATGCTTCATCTATTCTAAATGACATCAACTTTATGTGAACCTGTATTTACGAAGCCATAGTTGCAAACGGTTCATACGGTGTGTATGGCAGGACTTGCTCCTCATCAATACATTCGCCAATTTGTTCCCTGTACCCCGCCATCAGGTTAATACCATGATAGTGCACGAACGCTGCAGCAACCACCATCACATGAAATATCTGATGACTTTGAACCTATGATTAAACAAGATATCAACCAATGGTTAGCTCAATGATTGACGTAGTATTTGACATAAAGTTACTAAAAATTTGATCATCACTAAATAGACAGGAAATATGACGCTTTTCTTTATCTGCGAACAAGGTAACCCATTCAATACCAATGCCACGGCCACACATGTGAAACACGCTGTGTCAGCTGCAATTGTGTAGTGTTCAGCTAACGCACATAAACTTTTCAATATCAATTCAGAATGTGAACAGACCTGTCTTTTTAGTGTTGATCAAAGTAGAGTATGAATTATAAGATAATAAACTGAGTAAGACCAGGATCTCACCAACATCATATTATATTATGTAACTTTTGTGAAAGTTTTCCAGAAACCTTTGTGAAAATCCTTGAAAGTTTTGATTCAAGTAATTGAAACATCAAACTGAATAAAAATATACAACGCTTT
Source organism: Ophiothrix spiculata (assembly GCA_000969725.1). Classification (NCBI taxonomy): domain Eukaryota; kingdom Metazoa; phylum Echinodermata; class Ophiuroidea; order Amphilepidida; family Ophiotrichidae; genus Ophiothrix; species Ophiothrix spiculata. The sequence goes on along the minus strand of JXSR01S061580.1, from coordinate 56,954 downwards.
GTACATTTTACTCCGACTCTTTTAAATAAGCACAGCATTTTTTTCAGATCGCAGAAACTAGATTTTCAAATGATATCATTTTTGTTTTTAATTCTCAACTAACACATTTTCACAACATGATGTTGACATTTAGAACCACTGGTCATAATAGACTACATGCTACCATAGGTTGTCAAAATATCTATAGCAATAGTATAAATGACATGATGATATAGATGAAAAGTGATCCGGGCGAGCTCCACCGCATCTCAAGCTACTGGGGTCGAGTAAGGGGTGACTGCATCTTGTGGGACGTCAACATCCCAGACGCACTCTCCCATCTCCTCTCTGTGAACCGCCATGACATTGAGGCCATGGTAATGTACAAATGCTGCCACGACAACCATGACATGGAATATCTGGTGACTCTGCACCTGTGTTGGGGAGAAGAATGGAAGGGGATAGACAAGTGGATATCAGTGTGGAATGTATTAATGATCCAGCAACCAGTGATAGGTTAATGAATTAGGTACATGAATATGGTATAACAGAATGGCAAATTAACATGTTTGGCTTGGTCATAATTGATGAAATGACATATGTGAAATGTGTTTTACTTGTAATTGCTAAATGGTAGAATTCTTGATAATTCTAAGCCATTGCCTAAGATTATGACATGGCTTAGAGACAAAATATCATGTCCTCAAATAGGACTCAATTTTAGGCTAAAAGCAATACTTTAAGATCTTGATCAGAAATGGTTTTGAGGAAAACAGCCTAAAATGAAGGAATGTGACTGTCTAATAGCATTTTCAAATGTATTTTGTCAAAAACTTGTTTAGCTACAGAAAAATGGATAAAAAGCACAAGCATGCTCTCCTATACTAATACACGTGGAATTAAATTCGGGATCCCAAATTTAATTCAACAAATGGCCATAATAGAAAAAGTAGGCATAGTTAAGCCAAATCGTTTGGAGGGTATTAATACCTACCAAAAACAAACCCAATCAGCTAAAAAAAATTGAAAGTCATGGGTGACAGGTGGCGCTTCATTTTTAACACTTTATAGTATTGCTTCAAGTGTCTTAAGCAGTGTTCCCGCTAAGGCTGTATGTCGCGAAATTGGCGCAGAAGCTCAAAATATTGACGCAAGGGGTTCCCAAAACAAAAAGTCAAAAATAGGGTTTTAGTTTATATACACAACATTCACTTCTTTCATTTTATTCAGATTATATTCAAAATTACTCTAATTTTTGAGGTGATCTTTCCAAAATTGGCAGTGGCGAGATGTATTTTTCTTTCTTTTATGTTGCTTTGGCGCAAAGTAAAAATCCTTAGCGGGAACACTGATCTTAAGTATACAAAAGTTAACTCAATAAAATACCCATTGCATATCAAGGTCAGGGTAAGATGCAGATACTTCTAGACAACAAAAGAAATTTGATGCCTCCAGTATCAAAGGGAAATGGTATATTGTATTAAATTTTAGATCAAATGACTAGCTTTGTCTAAATGTTTCATATCTTATGATGATGGTTTCAAAAATACCGAGCTTGTACTTTTTCCAAGTTATTTTGGCTTAAAGTCTCTGCAGTGGTTCTGCACTGTCATCAACTTGAAATATTGAAGGCGTGTATTATCAGGAAAGTCACATTAATTTAGTCACAACAATATATTACGAAGTAAAAAAAAGAAGTTGAACTTGGAATAAATAACCCGCTGGACCAAATAATATACTGGTCTCAGCTGCAGCTATATAAAAACGGTTTACAGACCACATAGCAACTTTAAGCCAGTGTAAGCCAAAACATTTTGCATCAGGACTGCCTCTCAATACATTGCATGACAAATTCATGAATATTTACATTCATAATTTTCACAATTCAATTGATTGTCTGTCTACACTTTTCAATTTGCTGCTATATTCATGTGACCTTTGACCTATCATATAGACTGTCATTTAGCAGGGAATTGCATTGTTAGAGGCTTCCTTCCTGTTTGGACTCAGTTGCAACTCAGTATTGAATGCATGGACTATCAAGACGGCAAATGTTGCTTGCCGTTTTAATTTGCATTACAATTCCCTGGAAGATATTTAACACACGCAATGCAAAGCAATTAAATATAGAGCCTACATCATATGATTAAAGCTATACCAAAAGATTTTGGGATCCCAAATTTAATTCAGCAGATGACCAAAACAGAAAAGTAATCATCTTCAGGCAAAATTGTTTGAAGGGTATTCATATCTACCAAAAACAAACCCAAGAAGCCCAAAAAATCAAAAGTCATGGGTGATATTTATTTGTAACACTTTATGGTATTCAGTCTCGAAGTGTTACGTGTAATCCGATTATCACCCTAACAACTGGTTCACGCTTTCTAGTTTTGAACCATGATCAAAATGATCACCACATAAAAGTATAGCATTCACCGTTGTCAGGGGATGTGCGTGAACCAGTTTCTGGGGAAGTTACATAACCACTACGATACTGAATTGCTTTAAGTATTGCTTTTTGAAATTTAAAAAATCTTGAATTAGCTCTGGTGATGATTAATCACAACTTTTCTGAATCATCTTGTTTAAGCCGATTTAAGAATCTTGTGTGCCAATATTAAATCAAGTCAAGTCATACTTTAAATGGCACTTTGCCAATTTTTGAGGTCTAATACTTACCAAATTTCAAATAACAGTATTATTGCTATTAATATTTACAGTCATAATTTGTAAGCGATTTTACTTCGTAAGTACAAGGATCTGATTGAAATGTCGAGCATTAAACACAATAGACCTGTGCGTTAAAAATCATGGTGGGATGTAAGATATATACACACACTGCTATAAACTATGTTCATACGAAGTGTTATCATCAATGACAACTAATCATCGATGATTAAATATTGAACTTTAGTCAACGACAAGCGTTCATACTTAACGCTGTCATCAATGATTATTTGCTAGTATAATAACCATCGATGATAAATTTTGGATATGATTTTACGTTTCGCTAGATGCCAGTATGTAAAA
>JXSR01S061580.1:35085-48299 GCA_000969725.1 Ophiothrix spiculata | reverse complement strand
CGCCACTGCACCTGACCATGATGACCCATGACACCATGTCACGCCACACTTGTTACTCCATCCAATTTAATTATACATTTTATCGCTATCTTCAATCAATCATTTACTAATTCAAATGGCAAAGTCCAACAACATTGTGTGTGGATGAACACACTTTGTTGAGGACATAAAGATTTTAAAAGCTGATGTGTAGGCATAGTGAAGCCTCTATTTATTATTTACTTGATTGAAAGCCAAGATATTGTGAACTTCATGGCATACCATACCCTTAAAATCCATCATAAAAATATCCTAAAAATGATAAAACTGTCCATTCAGTTTGTCTATCTCAAATTTCTAACATTTCCCAAGTACCATGCAAGATAGTTTTCAGCTCGCATTATTTTTATGCACAATCAGCTTGCCTTGCATGCATAATATAAAATCGTAATTGGTATTGATGCACGAAACCATAGGAAGTCATATGGGGTTTCAATTATCTCCAGTTATAAATACTTTTAAACAGGTTTTTAACTAGGTAGCATTTGGTGTTTTTCTCTTCATATCTTTGTAAACAAAGTACAATGTATAGTGTGCTATTCCTTAGATCTAAATTGTGCAGACATATAACGATGCAGCAAGAGTCACCAGGTGGTTTGATCAAATGGCGGATAAAATATCACAGTGCAAATACACCATAATAAACTAAGTAAATTTGCCTGTAAGTAATAACTGCCTATTTTTTGACGCGAGTGAAATTGTACAACAATAATGCACCGCGTGCTGAAGTTGGAGTTTTCCGCACTCATGAGGCGCAGCCAAGTGAGTTGTAGTCTGATCCTAGGACCTTGATTTTTTCTGTGTTACTATCCACAATATAAATCCACTATCACATCATACCACTTTACTAGAAAGCCAGAGTTCTACATAGCAGACTGATTGCATGGCAGACTGACCGCCCCTCCCGAAATTTTTCGGGGTAGGTAGTAAAGTGGCTTTCTAGATTACTGGACTTGTTAGTTATGTTGGTTTGTGTCACCCGAAAAAACAAGGGTTCTATTAATCGAACTAAGTGAGTTGGACAACTTTGACTTCAGCACAAGGTGCATTATATTTGTACAATTTCACGAGCGCCAAGTAAAGAACAGTTACTAATCTAATTCATACACGACAATGATTAGAATAAAATTGCAAAGAAATAAAACGGCATAATTATTTTAAAATGTGTTTGCTATTTCAATAAAACATAGAAAATACAACCATCCATCGTCCCATGTTAAACATTTTAATTTAGATTTACCTTTCTTATTGAATGTACAAAACTTGCCATACAAGCAGGAGCATGTTACGCACATGGAATTGTACAACACACTACGCGATACGCAGCGTGCAACTAGACGAGATTAATGAATGTGTATCAGTTACCAACTGTCCAATAATATTTACAATTTCAATGACTTAACGCAGAGTGTATGAATTTTAGATAATCAGTTAGAACAGAGTGTAAATCTAGAGGTGAGCGTAGCCAAGCAATTTAAGTATGGGAATCATACAAGGGTTCTGAGTCCCAATTGGACCTGGCCTCTTTTTTTCTTGAGCAAGAAACTTTGCTCTAATTGCTCTATAGTTCGGGAAAAAACAACATGCAATGGTCCCCTGTGCGAATACTCCACTATATGGGGCCCTGCAATGGAGTCTACCTGTAAGCCATTAGGCCTGGGACTAAAACCAGGGTATTCAGGTACCCGTCCGTCATGAGCTTACCCGGATACAAAATCTGCCGATCGATTACCCAAACTGGACAATAGAATCATAGAATTTTGAACAACAAATTTTGTGTTCAAAATTTATGATAAAATCATCTTCTGATCGAAGATTAAACATTATGGTCGTAGTCATTTTGGTAGTAGGCCTGTCAAACTTCCCGTTCTAACATTGTAAATGCTCAATTATCAATAAGTTGGGTACCTGGGTAGCAAATTATCCAAAAAAGCCTATAAGCCATATCAATGACTACTTGTGCTGCTATCATAGTACTGCATCAAAAATGGAACCACCTTAACCAACAATCTTTACATAATGTGAGGTGAAGTACCACAATCTATCTTGGCCTAACCTAACCTATAAGTTGAGCAAGTTAACCTACGTTAGAATTAGTGCTGTTCCCCTGATTTGTGTTTGTTTTTATTGAGTTTCAAGTTTCAAGTCAAAATTTCAGAGTCAAAATGTTACATTTTCGAGTCAATCAAAATACATTTTTGAATCAAAATGTCACTTTTTTGAGTCAATCTTACACATTTTTGAGTCAGATTTCTACATTTTCAAGTGGAAAATGCTGAATGCTGACTCAAAAACTCGATAAAAATAAACATACTCCCTTGATCTTCCCTCCCATATATTCAGCAACAAGCTCGGGCAGCTAGGGAACTAGAATTTCTCGCTAAGATTTAATGACTCCCCATTAATTTCACTGAGATTTTAGTTTGACTCAGATAGTACCAGACATGGTTTCAATAATTAGGAGCCTGAGTACTAGGGCTAACCTACATTTGAATGTGAAATTTGTTGCTAAAAAGGTTTCATTTGTCATATGGAAGGAAACATGGTGCATACAAAATATACTGGTTTGAGCATGCATACCATATGCCATGGTCTTTTCATGTTACTTTATCTATATGTTTATGAGTTTTATGGCTTTAGTAATGGCTTTGATGATGTAGTCTATTATGACCAAAAAATTTGACATACACATAAATAAATGGCTAATCTTGATAGCCCATGAATGAAGCAATATGGCCAATATTACAAAATGGAGATAAATAATTCTTAGTCATTATGTGTGATTTGACTTCCGACTTTTTAACAAGCAATCTGATTGGTCAATGGCTATTCATTATGAGATGATATATATCGGTGCACTTAGTGTGAACACGCGCATGATATAAGTTGGCAATCACAGCGCAGTGTAGAAGCATGCACACATCTGACGCAAACTTCTCTGCTTGACTTTGAATATCTAGGTTTGAATATGGTTGTATGTTTTTCCATAATGATGTTCACTGTTTTGTTTTATTGTTTTCAATGTTTGTTATGGAAATAAAGATTGAGCTTGGAACTTATTTTTTGGCAAATAATTGATGTCATTCATTTATGTTTTAAAAATCACACAAATTTATGACGGCGAATGAGAATAAAAGGTATGATTTTTTGTTTAGTCTATCATGGAATCATAATGGACAGGGATATATGCTTACCACACTGGTATCAATTAATCAAAATAGTGTACATTCATCCATTTAAAAACATAAACAAAAAAATCTTGTCTTATACAAAAGTACTACTGCAAACTGAAATATTAAAAATCTGTTAAAATTGTCATTTTCATTTTGCTTCAATTAAGACGGCAGTATGAGCAATGCATGTGCCTTTATCTGATCTTAGATTATTTCTTTACCCACAACAGCTTCCCAATATCACCCACACAATCCAAATGTTTTCTAGCCATAACTCATAGGACATTAACCTATTCAAAAACATGTGCTGTTATTCACATGATATTCAAAAACATGTGCTGTTACTCACTTGACCATAGAGGTTAAACTTGAAATAGAATTTCACCCACTTGGGGCTGTGCGAATCTGCATCAAATTGCAAAATTGACCCAGAATTTTGAAGAATATACCTTTATATTATTGCAGCATTAAAATGCACAATTGACCTAGCATTCTGAATAATGCACATTTAAATACAATTCATCTCGGTCTTGTGGGAGGTATATGACCAGAAAGTGAGATGATTAAATTGAAATACAAGGCAATGCAGCTATTAAAATTCATCCACATAGGTCTCAATGGGTCTCTTTTAAGTGGAGCAATATATTTTCAACTTGAATTGATTAGTTTTGCCAACAACTTTTCAACAGCATTGCATTAAGCTTTATATTATAGCTAACCACCCACTGTATCTTTAAATGTGAAAATTAATTCGTATGACAGGGGGGAAAGTAGCATCTGTTGATAAATCAAGTATTTAATTCAGTGAAACAACTTAATATGTGAGCACAGAACAAGTTGTAATTTATTCTTAACCCTTTCGATCTGATAGAACGACTGAGCGTTTCCAAAGGAGCTTATGAGAGAACGCTCAGAAGTTCCAATTCATATTGAGTGTAAATTAATTCAGTATGGGCAATGTACACCTATATTGCAATTCAGGGTCGAAAGGGTTAATGGACTCAATAGGGCTATTACAGTATATGGTCCTGCAGGAAATTGGGAAACCTTTCAAATTATTCTTGATAAGAAAACTGAACTAGTCAACAAACATCTAGGCCTACATGTTGCAGGCGTCACACCACAATAGGGCTTCCCATTGACTTACTGTACAAAATGGCTTCCTAAAAACACCCGAGAACTCAATAATAAAGCAACTGGTTGCTTCAACACTGCCTTTTCTCAGATGATTATGATCTCTTCTAACACAAAATGATGATAAAAGTACACCTTCAAGGCAAAATTTTCGAGAAACTGGACGCTGAAGTATAACGCCCCCTATCACCGACAGCCAAATTTTGTATTTCCAGAATCAAGCGCAAATTAAGGAAAACTCTTTAAATTTTACCAAATTAATCTGGAGATCAAAAATGGCATCAGATCATCTTTAAATAAACCTAACTTTATCATTAGAACAAAATATTGACCAAACATGTTGCCCTTCTATACGTTTTGAACTCCTGTTTTTAGAAGGGCAGTCAATTTTGCCGATTTTAGAAATGCCGGATTGCGAGTGCTAATTATTTAGTGTTGTGCGCCCATAAGATCCTTGTAGTTTGAGATAGTCATAGAGGTATTTCATTATTCTTAATTAACCTATAACTGTAACAGATTTCTTTAACTTTGAAAAGGAAGGGTGAAAAATGCAGAGATGTCAGTGTGTATCACTGAAAAAAACTGAAACTTTCAAAAAATCCTGAAAATGTGCAACAATTTTGGCAAAAAAGCTGTAAAAAGGGCTGAAAATATATAAAAATGCATACATTTGGAGTAATAAAAACCCTAAAAACATGAAAACTTGCATCTCTGAAAATGTGTGTTTTGCCCCAGATTGGAAACAGGGACCTCCCTTTTCTCAAACATGTGACACCCGCATAGCAAGCAACCTATGAGTCATTGCCCGTAAAGCAGATTGGTCCTTGCATGTAACTCGCTGTCAATGAAAAATATAGACTTCTGCATTTGAGTGATTTCTACAGTCAGATTTAGTAGGTTTGGGCTATTTGTTGTCAAGTTAGCATTAGTGCAACCTGGATCTGCTCCACAGTGACCTTGCCAGTTGGCCTGAAACTTTAAATTCATGCACTCAAACTCATCATTCTGACTGATAAACTGCTAGGAAATCTAGGTACCTACCAAAAATCAGCTTAATCTTTTCCAAAAAAAATGTTTATAACCCTAACTTAATCTTAACTTTCCTGTTTCTATATAGCTTATCTCCTTAGAAAAAAAGGAAACCCAGATTTGAACCAGAGACCTATAATGGCACTTGAAACCCATAAACACCTGCAGCAAGTCACTACTGAGCTGCCACTTTGGCAGCAATTTGATCTCTACATACTTATTACTATCATGTACTTGGAATTGCATTTGTGTAGTGAATTTTCATTGTTAAATTTAGTACAGTTAGGGTTAATCAATCATTTTCAATATAACACAATCTCAAAAAAGTAGGTAATTAAACAAGCGTTTGATTAACATTAAACTCAAGTGAACAACCAACACTAATTGCTCACATGAGATCCATAATTAAAAGCCTAGAGGTAAAAGGGACGTGCCGGGAATATGTGACATCCAGAATTTGCAGTCATTATAAAGCTTCCTGTTTCACAACTGGGTTCACAACATTAAATTTTCCCCAAAGGTTGAAATTCTATATTCTTGAGTGTTAAAATGTAAATAGTTAACAATAATCAAGTCAAGCCAATTTTTTCTTAGGTTTTGTTTTTCATTACATCATAGACAAAAGTTTTGCAACTTGATGAATATCTGAAAATGCCTAATGAGAGGTATTTTTATGTAACTATCTGCTTTATGCTTATTTTAATTTCATCAATAAAAGCAAGTGAAAGTATGTTTTTAAGAAATGACAGGGTTCCCTGCATTATAAGAAAACAAAATTCCCTGAGTAAGTCTCAAAATTCCATGATCATTTTTTTTACAAACATTTTTTTACAAAAAACGCAAACCAGGGTACTTTTGACTCGAGATGAAAAGAGAACTGACACACTGGGGAAAATGAGTCTGACTGACTCCTTCCAATTTTTGGACCAATCAAAATTCCCTGATTTTTCACTGAGACAGTTGCTATAAATCTGCTTGAACAATTTGTTATTCCTCAATTTGACTATGGATGTACGGTTTGGTCCAATTTGAGCACTGATTTTCACAGGAAAGTTCAAGTTCTTCATAACAATTTAGCTAGGATTATACTTTCAGCAGATTTTAAAACACCAACAAATGATATGATGGAGACTCTGCATTGGGTAAAACTTGATAAAAGATGGCATTATCATCTTGTATTACTTGTTTTTAAATGTTTAAGAAACATCAGTCCGTCCTACTTATCTAACAGTTTGATTTTGTACATAATCATCATTATCATCTCACAAGAAGCCACACAAATAATACATTGGTTGTTCCAAAATTCTATTCAAACTCTGTTAAGTGTACATTTCATGTAAGGGCGGCCTACACATGGAACAATCTTCCAACTGAGATTAGAACTGATTTTGAGAATGTGTCACTACAACAGTTCAAATGTAAGCTAGGTGAAATTTGATTGTATATATTTTCTCCATTATTGTATATACTTTTTAAGCAAAATGTTTAATTTTTGATCTTGTTTTTTACATGAACATGTTTAACCCTAATGCTTTTATCATCTTTATATTAAATATACATTGTATTATGTTTGTATTTACTGAGGGCCTGCTTGGAAAGCAGTGTCAGTGAAACTGTTAAACCCTCAATAAAGAATGAAAAATGAAAAAAAAAAATAATTTAGTTCAGAGTTAAAATGACTTCATATTTGAAATACACCCATTTTGATCAGGTGGGTTTCAAATAATTTCCAATGAATTGATTACTGCAATTGAATTTACATTTAAAATGCAAATGGGTCGCAGCAGCAGGCTGCATGAAAGCGGAATGGAACTTATTTCGAAACTCAGTTTGCGTTGATGCCAAACGAGAGTTTTGTTTTGATGAAACTCTATTGGCAAACTCAAACATCTACTGTAAACGCCAATATTTTCGCGCTCAGCCAATTTTGGACCATTTCATGCGTTTTTATTTTCGCGCACTTGAACATTGGCTGAGTATGGAACTAATACACATTAATTTTCGCGCCAATCTCATTTTGCGCGAAAATAAATGTAGCGCGAAAAATGCCACTTATACAGTATAGTGCTCACTGCAGATGTGTGTGTGTCGATTGCCAATGATTGCAAATTCAGCTTAAAAGCAATGTCTTTTTGCACTGACTAAACTGTTTGAACATTGGTTAGAACTTGATGAGTGAATGTCTTTCATGAGAACAAATGTGTTTTACTGTACACTTGAGGTCAAAAGTGTTTGTGCATGCTTATATACGGGCAAAAGCCTAATTATTATATCAAACGACCAAGACTCTTAAAAATTCATGTTTTTATAGGTGCCATATTTATCCAATATAAATATAATCCATGTTTCCTCTGATATTCAATCTTCCATAACCATAAATATTTCCTGGACCATATCCAAATACACCACACACATATAATTATGTACCTATGAAGTTTGTTATTCAATGCTTGTTATCACCGAGTAACCATAAAGAACATTTTCAGGTTATAAGTTTTCCAACAAATGTGCAGTTATGTATATAAACTCTGTTTTTGAATGCACAGAAAAAGTATACAGTATGTTTAGCACACCATAATTTCAAATGCGGTGAATGCAATTCCTGTTGAGTTCTTTTAATAGATCTATATATTTAAAATATAAAATTTAACAAAATGACGTAAATGATGAACGGTTCTCAAGATATGGCTGATTAAGGTATTGTACGCAAACACTTATGACCGCCAGTGTACACGATCAAAATTATGAGCATGAAAGAAAAGGAGAAACATATGACCTTTTAGAGTAGAGACCGACTTTGTAAGGTGATCTCTCATCTACAAGGGGTTTGATTAAAATGATACTTTATATACCCATGAAAATGACCTAAGTATGTAAGAATGTTAATAACCTTATACCAAAAATAGAAGTGTTTGACATGTACTTCTATTCAAGGGAATTAATTTGTCAGCAAAAAAAATAGAAGTGTTTGACATGTACTTCTATTCAAGGGAATTTGTCAGCAAAAAAAAAATAGAAGTGTTTGACATGTACTTCTATTCAAGGGAATTTGTCAGCAAAAAAAATAGAAGTGTTTGACATGTACTTCTATTCAAGGGAATTTGTCAGCAAAAAAAAATAGAAGTGTTTGACATGTACTTCTATTCAAGGGAATTTGTCAGCAAAAAAAAATAGAAGTGTTTGACATGTACTTCTATTCAAAGGAATTTGTCAGCAAAACTGTTCCCCCTATAGGATTATTGAACTGAGTGCAAATCATCTACTTGCACACACATTTGTAGCATGCAGCCATCCTGTCACTGGTTCAAACCTTAAATCCTTCAAATTTGTGTTTTCTACTGACATAATCCAATGACAGAAGTACAGGTCAAAAGGTCCATGTTGTATATTGTTAGAATTGCAAGTTAAGTACTTATCCTGCAATTTTCTACATTGAAAGATATTAATTACTAAAAGCTATTAGAAGTGTATTCTACTGTGAAAGCAGTGGAAATAAAACGCCAATTAATCTTGGCATTTTCATTGAAGCAGCATGCGGGTCAGTCTATACTTCGTTTTGAGCTATGCTACCAAATATTTTGTGTACCGGTAGTTCAAGTCTTTGTTATTTCATTAATTCCAATGCATCTTCTAATCAATAACGGATGCTCGGTGTTGTAAACCACCAAACATTTGACATCAAATAAAGTACAAGTGTGGTGTATTGATTTTTCATCACCAAGTCTCCGTTATTAGTAGAAAATACATTGGAATTATACATTATAAGATGATAATAATAATAATACACAGCATTTATAGAGCGCCTTATACAACTGTTTCAAAGCGCTGCTGCCTATTTCTACGCAGCCATCATGAAAACATCACAATCATTTCGCATTCATCTAGGAGTCGCTGGCCAAGCGCGGACCCTATCTGCACTTAGATTGTAATGTTTCCAACAAAAGCTTCCAACTAATGCTCGGATAGAAGAAGCAATGAGGATTAAATGCCTTGCCCAAGGACACAACCCGTTGGCTGTAGCGGGGCTGGAACTCACAACCTACTGATTCGGAGTCCTGCACTTTTCCACTAGACCCCATGAGCTCCACACAAGATAACAAAGACTTGTTGCACTATAAAAGTAAAAACTATAGACTGCATGACCCTATTATAACTGATCAATTTAGGAGACAGCTCTTCATTGGTGCATGTTGAAACAAGATAATACAACACTGCTAATGAAAATAACCAGCTTCTCAAATACCAATACTTACCAAAAGATCACATTTCCCAGGGAAGAATCTTTCAGGGATGCGCATTGCATATAGAAGAGCGCCACCGATATACAGCGCACCCATGAATAACATCCAACCAAACGATCCTCTTGTAAAAGCTTCAACGACCCCTTGAAGAATAAGGAAATGGATGGCAGGAATTACAGCACTCAGGCCAAGAGCTATAAATAGAGCTGCAAAGATAGAAAATAAAATTTACAAAATAAATTGTCAATGTATGTCACTATGTATGTAAATCTACAGATAGAGCTTCCTAAACATTTTGTTTATTATGTTCTCCATTATACAAATCGGAAAATCATATATGTTATAAGGTCAATGCACTGATATCATTTGAAATATTATCTCACTTTATTGTATTTTTTTACGTTTCTACAGCATAGAGAAAGTGATTTTTATGATACAAATGTAATGGAAATTAAAATCTTTGTCTCACCCAAGGAATTTAAAAAGAGGAACCGGTACTCGCCGCCATTTTTATTTCACTGCTGTGTAAATCCTATGGGACTTCAGCCAAATTGGGTATTGCTCATGGAAGGCGAGTTATTGTACCAGCATTTTACAGCTCCGCGTGCCTCAATTTGAGAGTCTTTGCAACGGATAAGTGGGATAATTGGGGTACTTTGATCAGAGCAAGTCGCAATACACGCTACTTGAAATGCAGACACAGTTTGCGAGTGAAAAAAAAGTACGGGCTGTATATACATCAAGTGAAGATTTACGCGATCTGCCTGGATATCAGACCAAACTCCAAATATATCCGGAGGTACAATAACTCTGTTCCATGAGTAACTCTGTTCCATGAGCAACACAAGATGGCAGCGTATCCTGATTTCCCTATAAAAATTCCTTGGTCTCAACAATTATGGTTAATAAGCCAAAAATTGGTTCTGGATTAAGCTTAGTGCATGTCACACATATTATGAAAAATTATATATGCAATAGGTGTCAGGAATGCCAAGATTTTAACAGTAATAACCAAAATGATGAAAAAACACATAATATAATCATACATGGATTTGATAGATACAAACTTCATCACAATCATAGTCATTTTAGAAAACCCAGAGAGTAGAAAAACAATACAGTTCTAGAATTCATAATTTCATGGACTTAATAATAATAGTAGTAATAAAAAACAGATAATGAGTCTCTTATATTGATATATAGGTCACATTTTGACAGACATTTTGACAGACATTTTGACAGATACGGCAAACAGTTTAAACTATAACCTAAAATATTTTAATACTAATAACAGAAATGTATACCTTAACCTATCTCCTAAGAATTTTACATTTTAAAAATTGGTGGTTTCCTATCGGATTCGACCCAGGTCCTCCGGCACCCTGGTCAAATCACCACTACGTAAAGCCACTGAGCAGTTGCTGCCATGGCAGTGATTTTGTGATCATATAGCTACATGTAACTCCGGTCTATGACATATTTGGATCATAAGCGATTTTCTTGATTTTGAGAGGTTTGGTGGTGTTAGGGTTAGAGAACATTTTAATTACATTTAAACAAAAATTTGAAAGGAAAAAGTCACTTTTCTTTTCCTTAATTTTAATGCAAAACATTGGTAGCATTGCAGCTTATCATTGGAAGGTAGTTTATAAATTTTGACTTATTTTCTGTTGTTCTCTAAATCAATTAAAGCAAGACACAAACTAACAGTACAATTTACTTGACACAGTATAGCAGATATGTGACCATCCACCCCAAACCAACAGTAAATGCCACCTCTTCGAATTCTCATTTTCACTTTTCTAAATATTTGCAGAGCCCATGCTTTAAGGACTAAAATGACACCTTTTAATGAGATTCACACAATTTCCAGAAGTCAAGTTACGGTTCGTCAAAGGTTGTAAGGGAGTAAAACGTATAACTGAGATAAACGCGTTCAAATATCAGTAAGCCCTATATTTTCTGTTAATTGTCTTAAAAATATGCAGATTTATTTCACATTTCCTATCATTTTTCTTGAAATGAAATGCTGGTATTTTGTAGTAAGCACAAGAATTGTGAATCTGTCAAAAAATCAATTTCGGCAAATTACGGCCTTCAAATGTATATTCACCTGTAGCGCAAAATGAAGTTTCTAGCATTTACGGCTCATATGGGCTGGACAGCCACATATACCAGTTATATCACTGTCTACACAGGTGGTGCATGTGATGAATGCCCGTAATGTCTACTTTGTTTTACATTAAATGTGAAAGGCAAGCAGAAGTGAATGAATTGACACATGTCTGTGGTGTTGAACTATTAACTACAACAAATTGCAACATGATTTACATTTGTATTATGATGTCCATCTATGTATTTAAAAAAGTTTTAACATATTACTAGTGCTGTTATCGATTGTCAGAAGTATCGATTATCATTCGAATTGTCAATACACGAAATGATAGTATCGATACTTAACGACAAAAAACCCAAAAAAGAAATCCCAAAGGCTCGCACAGAGAGATACGCTTGCAGCCCCATACCCTATATGGTGAAGCTGTGGAATGCAGAAGCCTCCAAAGCTTAGATGTTTTTAATCATCTTTTGTTTCCCACTTTGATGTAATCCCATTTTGGTACACTTGGCTTGTTGAAAGCGGGGTATGTTCTCTGTCATTGTTGCATTACGTATCTTAAATTTTGTCTCTTGTAACTGTTTGTTATATGATATTTGTAAAATTGTATCCAATTTAGCCTTTTGGCTGCTATTTGCATTTTGGGCTAATAAGCCATAAACCATGAATAATAATAACAATAAGAGAAAGAGCCGACGTGCACTTTCAATGCATGCAAAGTTTTCTCCACAACGATTGAACACATATTTTCAAAGCTCAATTCATGTCTTTTTCTGCATTTTTGTCAATCTTACTCTACCCATATTTCAATGCATCAAACACCGACACACTCAGGAATTGTTTGACAATGTTTTGTAGTGATTATTTAGCTATAAAAAACATACAGCCTATCGATAACAGTAATAATAATTATGTGTATATTAAAATTTTCTAAACTTATCTATCCCTTGGAATCTTGATTATTAGGAACGTACTAAAAGCTAAGGTCATTTTTTTATGTATTACTATATCTTATAACATTCAAAATAAGTTTCTGTTGACAGTTTAAGTCGCTATTTTACATACAAAATCAGCGATTTTAGGAATAGTTTGACAAAAATAAAATGGTTTATTAGTTTAGATGAAAATAAAATTCAAAAAAACAACAACTTACACCACACACAGAGGAAATCAATTAAGCCAAATTTGTCATCGCAATTCCGACATTTCGTCCTGTGAAACCAATTTAAATCACTTTGGGTTATTCAAGTTCACTTTAATTATCAATCACTAAAAACTGCAGCTCAATTTTGTGCTATTACGCACAACCAACCCGCATTTCATGGAACTGTGCCATACTATATGTTTACTACTGGAACAGCTGTTTGACTAAAATCACTTGCGTACATCATGCACTGGTAAGATTGTGACACCAAAATAGATACAACAGGATGGTGGTGTAATTGACAGTTCAATATTCCAATTCATGGATTTTAAAATCAT
>JXSR01S061580.1:0-14946 GCA_000969725.1 Ophiothrix spiculata | reverse complement strand
GAGAAACGAGCCCGGACGGAAGGACGGACGGACGGACGGACAACCAGAAAACATAATGCCTCTGGCGGAGGCATAAAAACAAAATTCATTTTCCACCAACATCGTGTGAGCTACATTACTTAAGTGTAAAAATGACTATTATTAGTAATTACAAAACAAAAAAATACTAAAATATGAAACTAGACTTATTATTATGGAGTGAAAATGATCTCCCGTGGCTGCCTACATGACACTTAAAAGATAATCCAACATGCAGCTAGAGCTGGTATGCAGAGAGACAGCCACATACAATGCTTTGTGCCTATGCTGACACGGTGTCACACGCTTCTGTGTACTTAGATGGAGGTGACGGTGTCGCATTTCTGGAAATGCACTTTACAGTATTAAATGATTCTAGGCATCTTGTAAAATAAGGGTTCTAACTGACAAACAAGGTCTATCACTATCTTATTTGTAATATTTTGAAAAACTGTCACCTTTAAAAGCTATTATGTGTTTTATTTTCATACACATTTGCACTAAAGGTTTCAGATTTTGTAACAAATATCAACAATTGTTTTTATTCCCTATAAATCTGAATTTCAAAATAGACCCTTGCAAATGTTGATCCTCAAAATGCAGATCCTTGTGTATGAAAGAATGTACATGTTAAACGTGTTGATGAAATCAACAGTTGAAGCCTGTTTCATGGTTCGAATAGTACTTGAAGGATGAAAGTTTCAATCTTTTGATAATTACCATAATTAATACAATTACCCAACATTGATCAGTAGAAAGCTCAACACAGGCTTACTGGCAGGCCAGGGTCTGGATATGTAAATTTGGTGGGAAGAAGTGTTAATTTCCTGCAGTTCTTACATGTAAATTTCCCTCCAAAAGTGCACATATTTTTGAGCCTTGCAAATGTCATTAACAGCTTTTTTGAATTGCAGTGTACAGGAGTCCAAAAAATCCAGATTCTGGTAAAAACCAGATGACATTTTTTCTAATAATTGCCCCCCTCTGAATATTAGATATTTTAAAAAGTTGTGTGGTCTAGCGGAACAGAGCAGGACTCATAATCTGTAGATCGTGAGTTCGAGCCCCGTTAGCGCCAATGAGTTATGCCCTTGGGCAATGCATTTAGTCTCCATTGCTTCGTCGACCCAAGCGTTATATGGGTAATTACTAGGAATATAGTCGAGTAGTGCCGTCCGATAACAAGGACATTGTTAATGGCAGCTGGCCGTATTCTATTGGTAATGTAATAATTGTCATAAGCGCTTTGACCCGATGTTCAATTGGAAAAAGCGCTATATAAGTGGGATAATTATTATTATTATTATTTTTATTAAATGTCAAAATTTAAATTCTACCAAGCCCGCTTAAGAAAAAGCTCGGATAAGACATTGCCGTATTATGGTTAACTTATCTCAAGACTTAATGAGAGACCAATGTGACCAGCGTAGAGACCAATAAAAAATAATCTATATAATAATAATGAAAATCAATTAAAAATTAATTTATATGAGACCAACGTCACCTGATCACGAAGCAATCACGTCAATATCAATCACGTCAGAAGCAAAGGATGTCAATCGGAAACAATATAAAGCTATAACATGACCAATGCAATCGGGAAATCCAAACGAATATCAACAATGACATAAACTAATATTTGTATAGCCTATTATAAAAAAATAAACAAATGAATAAAATGAAAAAAAAAAAAAGATAATCACAATGAAATAGAATCAATGGCTGCAGGCCGCATTTCAAAATTTGCCATTGATTTTGTAAGTAAATATTGATCTAATTTGCTAGTTCAAAGTACTTGTAGATCTTTGCACATGTGATGCAATGCTGGACAATGCATGGATATTGATGCAGACATTGAATTATTCAATACCCTTCTATCCCGGTCATGATATGGGGCCTATTTTCAATGTAAACTAACAACATGCCCCTAGTTCTATAGTAGTAGTAGTAGTAGTAAAGTAATCTTTATTCAGGGTTTTAAACTCATATCAGTTACAAAACTGGTCTCCCATGAGACCCTGAAAAAAAAAATTAAATCAATATAAAACAATATAATATTTATAAATTAGTAATTAACATTATAACTACAATGCAACCTCTTTTATCCCAACCTCCTTTATACGGATAACTCTGTTATCCAGCTGAATAATTTCAAAGGAAAACATGTTTTGTCATTGCCTATTATCATGATTTAATGCAATTGAAGGACATTTTTGTAATTTTTACCATCAAAAAGTGCTTACAAAGGTTATTCACACATTATACCACTTCTCATTGAATTATTTTATGTTACACAATTAAAGACTTATATGTTATTAGGCAGATTTACACATAATTCTCTTATCCAAATTTTTCACTTATCCGGCCATTGTTTGGTCCCATCATGTCCGGATAAAAGGGGTTGCACTGTATAAAATACAGGTAGAAAATGCATGATTGGTTAACTCATGAACATTAAAATTGAAAATCTAAGACTTGAGGGTGTTTTAAGTAGATCAAATTTTGTGAGCTATAAAATTTTACATTTTTAATATATCCTTTGCCGGTTTGCCGGGATTCTTTGGAACATTAAATATAAAGAACTGGAAATATCATGCGAGTTCATCAAAGCCATTAATTGCACTTCCATCGTGCCAGGTGTATGATGGTATGCAATTGTCTTATTCAAACAAACACACATCAGGTCACAAAAACAATTTGTACAAGAAATGCACCAAACAAACTTACTTGTAAGTAAGCATATGAATTCACACAAAGCAGATTATGCTCATGAATGCAGACAGGTATACTGTGCGTCCCAGACCGGGGGTACTCACTGATTTTTCCCGAATTGCGGTCTTAGGAACTGCTTTTTCCCCCATAAAAATATGACTATTTGAGCTGAAAATCGCTCAAAATTATGTTGAAAACTTAATAAAAAACACTCTTGTGACATTTTCTTCAAAAATGGGGTCTTCGGAACTGAAGTAATCTTGAAATGAGCATCTTGAGGAACGGAAGAGGAGGCTTGAAAAGGGGGTCTTGGGGGCAGCACATACCGTACCTTCCGTCAATGTAAGTACCCCGGGAATCAGTGCCCATTTCTGAAATGTGTCTGCCATCTTTTCAATAATATTGTTGATTTATATGGCTTCTAGCTTGAGCAGTAAAATGCCTGGGGGGGGGAACCTTTTTCTAACATAGAGCAGTATGATGATACAGTATCCATTCGTTCAATTCAACTATTGATCTGAAAGCACATTGCCTTACAAATTCACACCAGTGAGTGTGCCGAAAATAGTTAATTTTTTTTTGATGTTTTGGACATTTAGTACCTATAATGATTTACCAAACTGTTGAATGAAGGTAATTGTCAAACTGAAGGGCTTGTCAGGTGGCATATTGAAGTGGACGCATGGATGATAGGGTAGTAAAAATGAGTTTACAGAAAGTCATAAAAGTAACAATAATTACTTATATTGGGAAAAATGCAAAAAGCTCAAACATGTTTTAGTGTTCCTTCCATGTGTCACCCTGTCCCCTCTCTTCTCAATCGATAATTGCTATCCGTATCTTATTTGCATCGTACAGCTTTGTGGGTTACTAACGGGTTGCCCATATTGCTCATGTAGTTTTTGCAGTTTATCGCAGAAACTTGTTGCTTCCAGTTGTTATAGCGGCAATGCTTTTTAATCAATATTGACAAAATTCTGTTGCACAGAAAGATTTTTCAAGTTGAAATGAATTAAACTTCAGAGTGACATTATGTGACAAAGCTGTAAAGCTACAAAAGCGTGAATGAAGCAGGCAACAGAGCTACAAAGCTGCAATAAAATAAAAGCAGCATTAGCCCCTCTAAAACCAAGTCGACATGTGCCATCAAAGGTAATTTCAAAGGGAAAATGCCCACTCTCCCAATGCAATAAATTTAAGAAATCAGTGACACCAAGTAAATGCACTAAATTCTTAGTTGCATAAAATTTATGTCCACACTTATGCTGCTTTCATATTTGTGTAGTTTTGCAGCTTTGTCGCTGCATGACGTCTATTTTTTGCAAAAACTTGCCGCTTACGGTTGTCGTAGCGGCAAAGCTACATGTCGCTGAGATAATTGATATTGGCAAAATTTTGTCGCACGACAAGATTTTTCAAGTTGAAATTAATTCAACTTTCAGAGCGACATGAAGCGGCAAATCTGCAAAGTGACAAAACTGCAAAGCTACTAAAGTGTGAAACGAACCAAGCAACAGAGCTACAAAGCTGCAAAGCAACAATAATCAGGAAAGCAGCATTAAGGTGATCTTTTAAAACAGACAGATTGATTGATTTAAATAAAAGATTTCCCCACACAAACTGCCCAAGGTATTTAGGCCTACATAAAATAAAACCACAAACACGATGGATACATTTTTAGATATATAATATGCCTGACTCTCGAAACTTATTTCTGGGACAAAGTCCAGTGAGGCATGTGTCAATACCTTCATTCTCATGTACTGTACAAGTTAATTATTGTAAACCCAAGTTCAAACAAAATCCAGGTCTTTGTTTTGAATGAATCACAGAAAAGTATCTAGTCATTATCCTGCGTGTCTATGTATTGTAGTGGAAAATAACCAGTCAAGTGTATGTGTTATACAATAAATAACAACAAAATGTTGAGGCCGACGAGACCAATATAGACCAATGTAGATATATAAATTGTATGCTTCCTGTATAGGCAGCATACATAAAAGCCAAAAAAGTAACTGTACATTGTTTGTATGTTCAGAATTTGAATCTAAGAAACAAATATGTTATATGGCCTCAATTATGTCATGCAAAGAACTCTTTAAGAAAGATAACATTTATTAAATTGAAAATGACACAAAAATGGTAACACAGGTTTAAACAAAAAGTCTAAATTTCAAGATCTAGAAGACAGAGCATATCCACAATCTAAGGTTTATGAATGGAATCCTTCAATCGATGCCAGTATTTGTCATATGAATGGCACAAACAATCAGTTCTGCGTAGTCATGACTCAATAAGTGTATGCCAGGAGAGCTAGGCAAATATCGTCAGCTATTTTTAAGAGTATGCTTCATGTGCACAAGACAAAGACAAACATTAGCAAGTTCTATTATATGTTGGGCCAGCTAATTATATGTGTGTACCGGTACCAAAATTGATCTATTTTGCAAACTAAATACATTCAAGAAACCATACGCGAATCCGCGAATCGATTCGCGTAAAGATTCTCGCAAATTCATGGCAGCGCGAATCATCATCTGATTCGCGCAAATGTAAGTTTAAAATTTCTTATATTGCCATGAACTATCAGCATTCATAAATATAAAGTAGTGTCAATGTACCACGTGATCATATCTGAGCAATAGAAACACTCCAATTCATGATTTAGTACCATAATGATGATGTCATATTAATTAATATTCATGTACCCACGATATAGCATGGATATAGCTAGCGTGATTTCCGGCGGACAGGTGGAAGTTTCTGAAGATTTTACTCTAAAAACGTAACAAATGTAATCATCAGTCAATGTTTTATTGCATAACAATAGAAAATGGTATTTAGCATATATAATAGTGCTTCTGGATTGTGATTAGAGTCTAATCTTTACAATAAAGGCTTCTTAACAAAGCAGTGGCTGAGAGAGTGCAAAATTATGCAACCATGATGAATTGAAAATTCATACCAAAACGAACTACACACAGCAGTTAATACTTTTCACCAATAAACTTGAATGAAGTATCACCTGATAAAATTAATAAGCTCAGCCTTAAATATGGCTCATTGTACATTTTTTTTTTTTTTTTTTTTTTTGTTATTTTGTTTCAAAAATCATGAAAACAACATGGTCAAACCAAGGACTATTTAAATCAATGATTTAAATAGTCCTTGGTCAAACATACTGATAATGACACTAGCCTGACTAGGCCTACAATTTGCTTTAGGTATCCTTTGTTTATGTGCATTATCTACATTATCAAATTTGATTCAACTAAAATAATTTGCGAGAATCAACTTATACGCACTTTGCGTGAATCATGATTCGCGCAACATCCAACCTGCGTGAATCAAGTTTGATTCACGCACACCAACACGAATTTCTACCCCTGTTGTTCTTATCCTTTTTGCCAATTGCAATTGTTTTTGCTGCATGTGGCTGCTAAGCCAACCTCTATGAATAGCAATAAATTATGTTTTCTTTCTTAAAAGACTTACTGTGTTTCAAAAAGTTTTAAAAACAATGACCTTCACTTTTAATCCAAAACATTGTGCTTTGAAAAAAATTGCCAGTTATAGATCCTTTTGTAAACCATCAATTTTATAAAATGTTGTCAAAAATTCTATTTCAAACAATATAACAATGTCTTGCATACTTTGTATTACTCCATTTATAAATTTGTGACATGAGCAATCCCTCAATTAATAGCCTATCTAATATTCTAGACAAATAAAACAAAATCTCTCGCTTACCCGTCCAGATATTGTTGATGTTGATCTTGTTGTGATAACTTGGACCTGAAGTGGTAACCTTGTCTCTGCTTCCTCATCACTTAGTTCCTCCTCTGCCGCCTCCTCCTCCTCCTCGTCAATGAGTTCATCATTTTCTTTGACATTTGTGCTATCTTCACTCTCCTGCGTCTCCTCTGAGACATCCTCTTTTATATCACCATTGTCACTAAGCTTACAGACATCCTCTTGTTCATTGTCACTAAGCTTACAGTTATCAACGTTGTCCTGAGTTATGTCAGCTTCTTGACTTGAAGCTTCCTCAGCTTGATCTGTGTCACTGTGTTCTGAGTTTTCTGCAAGTTCATTTGTACTACACGTACTTTGCTCATCTTCGATCCTGACTTCATCCTCACATTTGAGGAGTGCTTCGTCACATCGCGGCTCTTCTTCCTCACTCAAGTGGCCATCACTCAAGTGGCCATTACTTGTGTGATCACTGGTAAGGCTAGGCTTCCTGCCTAGTTCTACACCGGCGATGTCCTCCATGGATTCTTTGGTACTGTCAAGGATATCTTCGGCAGCTGGCGCTGCTTTGTCGTCTTGTTGGTGTTGTGACTTTGGGTTTGCTGCCACGGTACGTCTTCTCAGCCCTGTGGCTGAAACCCCGTCTCCTGGAATGCGACTCATGCAACTAGTGGATATGAACACTAATAAGGTCTGTGAATAAAGAACAAAAAGCTTACTGTTAATTCATGCTGTCATCTTGTCATGTCAAGTCACACAAGTCGGTGAAGTTCCCTGTTCACTGAATGATTCACTTCTACTGAGTTGTTCCAGAGATAATACTTCTTGAATCATTTCTAAAAATTAGTCATTCCAATAATAGCAAAAGCAACAATTTAAAAATTGCAAACTTTTTATTCTAATCAGCTCAAGTCGTGGTGTTTAATTCATTCCTCTGGGTATATCAAGAGTTGTATCAATAACAGCAGTTTTGAAAAGGTTCATCAACAATATGAATATAAGTTCTCAAAAATATGAACACATCATCCAGGAACCAACTAGCAACACTGGACTTGGATGTCACAGAAGCCATCATATGTGAACGTCATAGCTCAACACTGTGAGTATACTGGATATGTTTTGAGAACTTATATTCATATCGATAACAGCATATCTACACCGGTTGACATTGTGTCTTATGCGACACATACACAAACAGCACAAAACACAGAGTTGAAGAATAAATTTGAGCAACAATATCTTGGATGATGTAAACATAGAGTATGGCCCTATTGTAAATGTGATTCGCATCCTGAATATATTTACCACCTCTGAGGAATAATGGACACTGAGCAATATATGCCTAGCTATATGAATCATGTAAAATTGATAGATTCTGAATTGCCTAGTATTCCTATTCTTAAAATAAGTTCAAAATCTGTAGCCCTTTGAGTTCAACATCTTGGCAGTGAAAACGATATCAGCCTGGATGATTAAATATGACTCACATTATCAGATTTTCACAATGATTTACCCTTCTGAGGATTGATTCCATTCATAATATTGCACTGTATCGCCAAATTTGATTGTATCTGGAAAAATGTAATCCCTGGACCAGCTACATAGTATGTATAGCCGCTATTCATCGCTGTTATTGGATTTTGAACCTAGCAGGAAGTGACCACTTGCTAGTGGCGTACGGTAACAGATAGGGGAACAGGTGGGTTGGGCAGACTGCCCACCTGAAGCTTATGTTCGTAGCAGAGGATGTGGGGAGTATGTACTTGGGATAATAGAAAAGACCAATATAATTAGATGCATGTATATTGATTAGGAAAAAGAGCAACAACCTAGCCGCTACCTACTAATTTGCATGCAAATTAGGTAGCAGTTATGAAGTTGCTATTTGCGGTTACACAGCCGCTGTGGACGGCAGCTAATTTTAGGTTGCTGCTACCTTGCCAGACCTACCGTAGCTGCTACCCATCATGGAAAAAAGAGATACCCATTGACTACATTTACAGCAAGGTAGCTGCTAGTATTCTAGTACCTTCTCTTTTATTTTGCTATGGGTACTTCTCTTGTGCTAAACTTGTGGTAATTTGCGAATGTGTATGTGCTACATCGTGATAATTAAAATTTGCATTATGTGAACTTTGTTATGTGTGTACTGTGGCAATGACTGAGTTTAAAAACATTTACCTAATTCAGTTCATTCATTATAACATTCATATTTGGTACAACTTTCAAATTTCAAAACATCTTACAAAGTTACATGTCAGTTCAAGAATAATTTTAAATCTAGACTTGTAACCAGAAATTTACTTACTCAGAGCAACTGACGTTGCAGACAAAACCATCGTTCTTCAGGTGGGTTGTGATGTCGACTTTGAGGTTAGTTGGAAGTGACATCATCAGATGTTGAACATGACGTTATTTTACGAGGAAGGGTTTTTGTGGTTCTGTCCCAGACATTCGATAGGTTCACTCTCGCCCCTCCCACTACGGTTGAGAGAAGGTTGTTCTTATCTCACCCATAAGGCTTCTTTTACTCCCTATTCAAACCAACGGCTTTCAGGGTTCAGAATTTTAATATTGTCAAAAATCAAAATTGTCCACTGGTTTTCTGGTGTACGTAGACAGCAGATTCAGCTGGGCCTGAGGTGGAGTGAGAATGTTGCTGAAGTATTTTCCGGAGAGGCTGTGAGGCTTCTCCTATAAGACTTGGTACAGTTAAATTTGTCCGTGCACTGAATACCATAGACCACACCACTGAATCGTCCCTTTAGTTGTATGTCTTTGGGATGAACCAAAGATTGATGGATAGTGTTAGTTGGCTTTAGTAGGTGCAGATATTATATTCCTTGAAAATTCGTATAAGTTTCTCGGATAATTCACCATGATAAGAGAGTCACACTAGTGCAACCCCCTGATTTTTCGGAGGGCACATCAGGTTTAGCAGATTTATCACCCAGTTTCAAATTAAAGCTTTGTCAACTGTGGTGTCATTTTATCCGCATTCACATAGTGCTTAAAGTAGATGTTCCTTGGTGAAATTAATATCAGGATCAATGTTGTTGATATGGTCAAAAAATTGATAAAAGTTCGTTGGTGTTTAACATCTGATGACGTCACTTCCAAGTAGCCTCAAAGTCGACATCATAACCCAGCTGAAGAACGATGGCTTCGTACACAACGTTGGTTGCTCCAAGTAAGTAAATTTCTGGTTGTCTAGTTTAAAAATTATTCTGAACTTAATCAACCCAGATGAATGAGAGTATACACTTTATTGCATTTCAGTTGTCAACCAGATCCCTCGGATTTCATTTTTGGTTGTATAAATGTTTGATTCATGGTTGACAACACAACAAAATCTATTTTACATTGATTAAACACTGCATGTAAAATCTAACCATAAATTTCTTGTTGTTCTTGATGTGCTGTGGCCAGCTTCATAGAGATCCCACCTGTCAGCATTTTGATTAGTCTGAATTAACACTGCTGTTCCTGCATAATCATGATAATGACTGACCAAAAACTCCTATGCAATGCAATGTCAGTGCAATCCCTGAACTGTGTAAGTGCAATGTGCTATATCATGATTAAAACATAACTAAGGCCAAAAAAAAAAGGTTGTCTCAGAAACCGTTTATTTTTAAATTTTATTTGTGGAAATTAGCTATGCGGTATGCGATATTTCTTTTTTTTAACGCTCTTAAAATTTGTAAATAAATAAATCTCGCTTGAATTTAGAATAAAGTTACTGACAATCGCAATGATTCGGTGCACTTTGTGTATAAAGCTTACTGTGTACCGTAAGAGAAAAAACACGGTAAATACAAAGTGCCCAGTTTTTAAGTAGGATCTCCCCCATTTTTAATTATGGGAACTTGGAAGTCTTGACAGTTGAAATAAAATGTAAAATTCAAGGTAAAATTGCAACAGCAAATGACAGCAACCCGGACGGCGGTTGATCGCTGGATTACTCTCGAGAAGAGAAAAAAAAAAAAGAGAGTGAGAAAGACCAGCGCATACATGTAGCTCTACGCGCTAAATTTATTTTCACACAATGCTCGGGTTTCCGAAACAAACCTCTTTTTTTTGGCCAACCGACTATACAACTTATTTCTAAGGTTCACTGAATACAAAGAGATTCTGATGAGGCGTTTTACAATGACAACATCTAAGATCTGTGCTAGCAATACACAAAGAGGAGATTTATCTTCAACAAGCAACAGAGAGTAAATTTACACTTGTAATGACTCACCTGAACAAAAACATGAGAGTCAAGTTTGATTCTTGAACAAATACAATGTTTCATACAAACTGATTCTCCTTAACTTTATCAGAGAGAATCCATATGGAATGAAACTATCTCTTCAAGACTGGCTGCCTAGCTTATGGTATTGTGATGTTAAACACCTAGCCTGCTTGGAATGCCAAGTCCATGTCGCTAGTAGATGGTAAACTTTTCTGAGGTTGCATTTAGTTCATTTTATTCAAACACGCCACAGAGTTGTTCATCGCGAATCAACAACGATGCATCCATGAGTCTGCATATTTTTATCACATTAGGGTGGCTTTAGCCACCTGACTGTGATAAAAATACGCTGATGCATTGGATTCAGAGAACAACTCTGTGACGTGTTTGAATACCTTTCAACAATGAAATCTTTCTAAAAACATATGAATTAAATTATAAATTATCTTCATAAAAATATTTAGCATAATCTGAAGCAAAGTGCTAGTTTGTGAATGTTTGCTGCTTTGACGTAAGTGCCCAACGCGCGAAGAGGAGTGCGCCGACTTATGCATACTGCGTAAAAGCATTGACGCGCTAATTTAAATATCAACTGTGGATTCATCACTAATCAACAATGGTACGCTCCTGTATAAGGATATACATTGAGTTGTTGAATGGGCAATTAATTAGGCTATTCTAAAGATGACAACACATGGACAATATATTATATTTCTATCAACAGCTACAATTTATTTCAGAAACTATTCTTAGGCTTCATTTCAATGATTTGACATCAATTCAAATCATAGAGCAAAAGAGTGGAAAAGATGTTATTACGTTGGTCTTGTCTGTATCCTAAATAATACCAATATGTTACTAATACTATTCTCATTGGTTGATACTATTTTCTTATGTCATTAATATGTCTGAGGTCATCAGACCGTGGAACAATGACATCAGAACATATGTACAGTTTATCGTAGAAATGGCCTATTTAATATGACGCAATTGATAAACAAATCAATGGCAAATTCTAATCTTCTGATTCATAATAGCTTTAGCTTTCCTTCTTAACTTTTAAAGATATCTTGGAGGTCATGATCTAATATAGGTAAATGTACTATGATCATGATTTGTTAAAGTACTATAATTTCAACTTTTTCTAAAGAGGACCTATATCACAAACCTTCAGTGAAAACAAACCTGGAGAAACCAGTAACAGTAAATAAATCCTGGTGAAAACAACAAAACCTGGAGGGGATGAATCCTGGCGAGTAGGTCAGGTCTCTGTTGTTACAGGAACTCACGCTCGGGAATGGAAGCTTTTTGCACAAAAACCCCATGCCAAATATGAACGAAAGACTTGAAAGGGTTAAGGTGATAGGCCCATTAATTTAGAGCCCGGGGGCCTGGGTGATTCCAGGCTCGGGACATTCTGGTTTTTGCTGATGATGCATTGCATCTTACCATCATGTGCAAATAAAACCAAATGCGCGTATTGTTTGTGTGGTTCGTCTGTTGGTTGTCTGTACCCACAACCAGATCTCTGTACCCAATGTTCATTTTGGCGGGAACCGAGTGTACATGTACCCGAATACCCCCATTTCAGCTCCATGGCTGATGATGCCATTACGCAGGCCGGTATACGGAATCTGGTGCCGCCCGGCCCCATAATCTACATGACATATAAGTGCAACAAAATAATTTCAGAAAATGTTCCAATGGCACAATGGTGTAAGCAAGCAAAGGCTGTCAGATGCAAACAGAGTTTGAGTCTGAATCCTGCACTCCGTGGCACTCAGGGACTTAAAGTGCTGGAAAATTCTCAAGATTCTGTGACTTAGTAATTTAATACAAAGTGAAGTCAAGGTTACATTATGTACCCCTCAAACAATTCATGGATGATTCAAAATCAAGCGTTATCAGATATATACCAGGCCTTGTATAAACCATCACACGCCTCAAATCACAAATAACAACTGCATTGGTGCAACTTACCATTCTATAACAATTGAGGCCAAGTAACAAAAATAACTAGTTGATCATCCCCTCCCTCTCCGATTTTGGACACCGCACCAATTTGTTTGTTATTTGTTATTTTTTTAAAATCCCCAAAACAAAACAAAAAAATAAACAAAACACTTTTTAATTGGTATTGACAAGTGGACAGGATCCTCATTGCACTTTATTAACCTAAAAATACCATAATATCATCTTCAAATATGTTATGGTGGCCAAGATCTTGGAAATGGCGACCATCTTGGAAAAAATTAACAAAATAACAAATAATAAGGGCCTCCGTCACCAACTTTTCGGAAAAGTATGGACGATCAAGTGGTTATTTTTGTTACTTGGCCTAATTACTAAGCTAACATATAAAAGCTGACCTTCTTGGTGACTGGTTAGAATCGTGCCAACATCTACCTGAACATTGACCTCATTCGCTGTTTGCTGACCAAGTGACTCAAGAAATTTATTGGATATTTTGGTCTTCTATCAGTTGAGTGATTTCTATGCATAAGTTTTAGGGTCAATTGACTGTGACCTCTGCAATTTCAATTCGGTTAAATCTTCTGAGTCCTTGGGTATTTTGTACAAATCAATGAATGGTTCAAATCAGAACCAATTGGCAGACTATGATGGTTTTTCCAACTTATCATGATCATAAGCCTATCATGATATTTGTCAGCGAATAGACTCACCAGGTACTGTATGCAGCGCCCCAAGAAGGAGCATTCGCACAGGGGAAACAGAAGTATTTTCAAAGCTGGAATAAAATCTGGAATTTTAGTATATAAAATTTGGTACCTTTATCCAGATTTAATTTCCCAAAACTACATAGTTCTAAACTCTGGGTTGCTAACTACAGAACACAGTACTAAATCAAAATTGTGCAACACATATGAGTCTGGATAAAAGTATGTAGTCTGTATTCTGTAGGGCTTAAAGCAAGGATTCTCAACTAGCGGCGCACCTGCCAAATTTGGCGCTTTGGCTGAACTTTGCAAATTAGTGGTTTTGCTCTTTCAAGAAAATAAAGAAAGAAATACATTAGAAATACACTGAAAAATGGATGCATGTGGCGCTGAACTGTTCTGTAAAGTGTGCTGAGGCCGTGTGGAATTACAAGTCAGGGGGACCGCGTAGTGAACTATATAATAAATCACCTGCAATTTATTTTTATTTATTTTAGCGTACAATTTTCTCGTTTGTGTGGCGCATTGCAAGAACTTAGTGAGAACCCCTGATGTAAAGCATTCCATTATATTCACCTTCACCAATAGATGGACAGTTGTTCTTTAATCAATATGCTTGTGGAACTGATGTTGAATGATATATGTATAAGATGTACTTGATACATGTAGATCTCCAATCCCGTTCATAAAATGAAACTTTATGATGATATCTACAACAGTAAATGGATTAAACATATTGAAAGATTTCCATAGTTGGATGCATAAATAAGCTTTATAATTTACAATTGTAGATTTAGGAATCAGTAACCAGAAATTAATTTTTGAAGGAAGTGGGTGGGGGGTACCAAACCTGAGGAAGATTTATAAATATGTATGGTACCTTGCGCTGAGCTATTAGGCCTATCAGTTATTGACAAAATTATTGTCTATGTGTCAGCGATATCTAAAAAAAATCTTTGGAAGGGGGAGGGGTTGCAACTTGGCAGAATCATAGATGACAATAATTAGGCCTAAAAAATTTGTTTGATTGGCGTAACATAGAAAAATAAATAATTTTAAAAGTCTATTTTTCACATACAAGAACACAATATATGACATACAATGTATGCAAAAACATCTTCACGTTTTCTGTAATACATCTTTTAATTTTTTATTTGTCAAATTTGATGGAAATCGATTCATGGGGGCCCCGAGATATGTCTTGCAGGACATTCAACATGAAAAGATGTGTTACAGAAAAAGTGAAAAACAAAAAAATAAAAATATTTAGGGTCGGTAGTAAAAATAGGGTCGGTTGGGTTTTCACCAATCAAACATTTTTTTTAGGCCGTATGGTTCAAACTCCAACATGCAAGTCAAATTGCTAAAATGTCAACAAACAAACACAGCTTAATTAGTGCCAATATTTTAACCTATGGATTATGAGATGGGTGCCTCCAGTCCTAAGATGAACATATATGGTGGCATTTCATGAGGTGGGTCAAAAATGAGTTACATGGTCAAAATGGTTAAAAAATCAACTTTTTGATATGATGTTAATATTAT
>JXSR01S061578.1:0-11953 GCA_000969725.1 Ophiothrix spiculata | reverse complement strand
CTACTGTCGCAGTGTCGGTGTTGTGTTTGCTGTACAATTAAGCTTATGTCACTTTCTTCATCAAAAGATATGCAT
The DNA here is from genome assembly GCA_000969725.1 of Ophiothrix spiculata. Classification (NCBI taxonomy): domain Eukaryota; kingdom Metazoa; phylum Echinodermata; class Ophiuroidea; order Amphilepidida; family Ophiotrichidae; genus Ophiothrix; species Ophiothrix spiculata. The sequence continues at coordinate 11,878 of JXSR01S061578.1, read as the reverse complement.
TAAACACGGCAGGATCTTCACTAGACAAATAAAATGTCATGATGAATATACCAATGACCATTTTATTTCTATATTCCTTTCGATATTTACAGAAAATGTTGATATTCAATGCGGAAGCTCTACTCACGATGTTGTTATATCACTGGTTAAATACCGAAATTTATTTTCACTGAGTTGGGCGAACCGATTTCGCTCTCGTATTTTGTAGCCTAAGTAGCCATGGGAGTTCCGTTAGTTGTCTTGTCGTAGCGTACGATGTTAGAAGTTGTAGACTTACCCAAAATCTCAGGTGCCAAACGCTAGAAACCAGCAATATTGTGGACCCCCTTGTCTTTAATTGATCTTTTCAGGCATAAAATTAGAGTCGGTTAGCATTTGGGAACCAAAGTTAGCAAGAGAAAAGTATTCTAAACCACCTAAGTTGGTAAAGAATGGTAACCAACTGCTATTAACGGTGTACGAGACGGGCCAATTTAGGCCGATTTTACATTGTATTGAATGGAGAAATTCAATGCGTTGTATCGCTACTATCGGGGCTTACTAGAATGAAACGGTCCCAAGAGTATCGCGCGACTGGACGTCTTTGGCTGCTGTGGTGTTGACTGTATTAACTGCCCTCTGTTGTGAGAAACACAATTATCATTTCCCGGGACATCTGAAGCGACAATAAATTTATGAACTACATCTTGATAGAATTCATCGTGTTTTATGGCCTGTACCCAATACACTGATCAATATGTACCCCGATCTCTGGACACTGCATTTGTCATCTGGGACACCCCATCAATAGCTTTGGCAAATTGGACTATATCTCCAATTATTTGTCATGCAATTTCTCTGTTACATCAAAATCATCTTTCAGCTGCATTAAAGTGAAAATTTGACCAAAACATAGCATCCACTTACAGAAGTTTTGGACTTTTTACATATTATCCACCTACAGAATTATATGGATTTTGTAGAAATCTGACCAAAACATATCATCCACTTACAGACGCTTTGGATTTTTATTAAAATCTGACTAAAACATACCGCTATGTTACAGAAGTTTTGGAATTTTAAACACCAGTATTTCAAAATATTGATCAATTTGTTGTCTTTCAAATGACGTCTTAATCTAATCATGGAAACATCAAATCATAAACATTAATGTACTCTTTGAAAAGCGAAAGGTTCTGAAAATTAACAAGATATTGCTACAGCACACTGAAAGAGAAACGTTGCCAAGGGCAGCTAATGGCCAAAGTCAAATTTTTTGACAAATTTAACTTGCAGCAAGTAAACTTTAAAGTAGCCCAATTGGGCTAGTAAACAGCCGTGCTGGCAACACTGATCCTGCACTGTCCACTGAACCACACTACCTAACATATTGCAGTCATCATTCCTTACTGAGATTTTGTGATTTCTGCTGACTTACCAGTCTGCCATAGATACCAGGGATCTTGCCAGTTCGTTTTTGCTCCATAAGTCCATCAATGAGGGCGCCGCGGTCCCTGGCTGATGTAAGAGAGCTACGAGCTTCTTCCACTTTGCTCACCATGTCTCGAAGCTGAGGGAAATAATAGTATAATAATGATAAGCTGGTATTTCTTTCGCATCAAAATCCAAAAATATAACAAAGTAAAAAATTGCCCTTTAGTGGTGAAAATGTGGGTCCAGTCGGTTGGACCTTTTTTTAAATGTTTTTGTTTTCAAAAATGGGCCAAGAAAAACTGTGTAGAAAATTCTAGACACAATTATAATCTCACCTCCTCACTGGTTTTAGCCTCATCCCTCCTGACAACTTCCAGTTCTTGTTGAGCTTTCTTAAGCTGTTTTTCTTTCTCTGGGATATCCTTCTCCAAATCAACAATTGACCTGAAAATTAAGGGTAAGTTTTGGCATTATTATTATCGGATTTAATTCGTGACCGCGTCCTAAGAGTCTTAAGCGTACAAGCGAACACAACATCGTTGAAAATGTACGCTAGCGTCAGAGACCACTGCGCATTTGCTACAGACACACGTTCACAAATTAAATCCAACAACAATAAATGAATATAGCTCTGCCATTTGTTAAATTTGATATAACACCATTGTCTCTGATTGTTTCCACTTCATGTTAAGCAGCTAACGCTGTAGACATTTCTAAAATTGGCAAATTCTGTTGCTGTAGTGTAATCAATGCTTCGTTTATGGAATTAATTATATTGAAACATCACCGACAGCAATAAACTCTTAATATAAATTCTACATGGTTGTACTTGACACTTTTAGTACATGTTAATGATTTCTCACTGATAATAATGATAGCTTCCTGCTGCTACAATTCAGATTCATTGACTTCGAGTTAAATGCAATTTTCAAAGCAACTCAACTACAAAAGAACAATATTCTTGTCGCTTATCAGAAGCAAAAAAGTGTAATTTAACTAAACAAACATATGACTAAAAAACAAAGCATTGTAAATTATGTGCATGAAGTATTCCCACTTACTCTTTCCTTTCAGCCAGCAAAGCAGTGGCCTTTTCCAAGTCTGATTTAGACTTAGCAAGCTTAGTCTTAGCCTGCTGTTGTTTCTGCTGAGCCATTCCCAACTCGGACTCTGCCAGGGCTTTCTTGGACTTGGCGTCATTGACACTCTTCTGCATTCCCATTAGCTGTTCTTCTTTTTTCTAAAAATAAATATTTTTGCATACTTGTATTCATAGACTCAATATGAAAGAGGGGCAGGGAAATCCACAAAATCAATTATGATTTACATTAACCCTAGATGTACCAAACAGCCCACAAACCCGGGAAGAAAACGGCATAACTTCACGTATACAAGTAGAAGCACAGAAGTATGGGCACAAATCAGAACTGCTGCCTAGGCAGCACCAATTTGGTGACCTGGGCTCTATTTCATAAAGCTATTTAGGAATATTCCTTAGTATAATTTTGTAAAGTTACTTCAGAACAAGAAATTTTTGAACATTTTCTACTTGGAAGTGATCAAATTTCCCAACTTAAGGCCAATTTATTTGAATAGTTCAAACATTTCTGCCTTTGTCCTATACAGATGAAGTTGTGGGTAATTGACCTTTGACCTAATATAGTCAAATTAAAATCAGACCTAAAGTTAAGAACATTTTGAATAAAGATACTAACTTTTCTGTTTCGTTTTAAATTTTCTTAATAACTTTTGAATAGGAATTTCATAAACTGATTATAAAGTTGCTTTAGGAAATGGAAGTCTAAGATATTTGTGGATTTATAAATGATTATTGTTCTGCAGACCAACTTAGGAATATTCTGAAATCTTTATGATATAGAGCCCTGATATAGTTTGACATAAGAATAAGGTGTGATAGGTCCAGGCTTGGTTGGACATAAAGGGGCATTTTTCATATAGGCACTATCAAATACATGAAAATTGGTTTAGGTGTCAAATTGAACCCAATTTGACATTGGTCTTTTTTATTTCTAGACAGAAAAGAGTTGGGTGAACGGAAAGAGTTGGGTGAACGGAAAGAGTTTCCCTTCCTCATTCATGCTCTGGACTCTTTACGCCTATACATTGATTAATATAAGCCTATTAGATAAGATTAGCCCTGTATTGATTAATATATTCCTATTTAAAACAGAACATTTTTAGAAAATTTCCCTTGGGCCTTCAAAACTGTTCAAAAGTTCCATGCCCCCCCCCCAAAAAAAAAAGACTGATATACATACATCTTTCTCTTTCTGTAAATCAGCTGTTTCTGTCTTGAGTGATGCCATGATTTCATCCATCTTCTCTTCTTCGACTTTGACCTTCCCCTCAAATTCATTCTTCTTGGCTTCCATCTCGGTGATTTCTTTCTCACTGTCTGCTGGCACCAGTCGCAACTCTTCCAACTGAAAAAAGAAAAGAAGTTTTATGAAATTACACCAAATTTGGATACAGTGATTGTAAAAGAGCAAACTGATGGCTTATCAATTCATCAAATTATATTGTTTCTTTCAGTTAGATGCCACTTGGTTATGGGAAAAATAGGACATTAGTCTTGATAGGATACTTATTTCAAGCGGAGGGAGAAAAGCTTCCCCTTGGAGAAGATTTTTGCTATTTTAGGGGCTAAAATCTTACTTTTCACACAAATTTTGACTCTTTCATTTTTATGCAACTTTCTATCACTTTAATAAAAATAAAACTTCTGATTTAAAAAAAAAATAGGAAAAGTGGTCCAAAGTGACCAAACATTAGGAATTCCTAATAAATTAGGAAAATTGGCATCCCTGAGTTAGTACAGTCCTCTCCATATATTCTCTTGTGTAGTCTTGTTTTTGAAGTTAGATAAAGATTTTATCTAATAAATTTACATTTCTGGTTTATTGTTTCATGTAAAATTAACATTTTAACGGGGTTGTCTAATGAATATCTAAAGACCCCTAAATTTTTAAAAAACATTTTTATTTAAGTTAATAGGACTTATAGGAAACAGTATTATATCCAACTGTTTTTACAATTATGGTGATTTGAAATGGGATGCACCGACAAGGGTTTACTGAGAGGTCATATCGTTTCTTGATACGCACAAAAAAAGTCACTTAGGTTTCCATACTTGCTACAGAGTTGTTCATCACAGATCAACAACAATGCATCCATTTGTCCACGTATTTTTATTACACCCACCCTAGCATGATAAAAATATGCCACGCCTCTGATGCAGAGCTGTTGATTTGTGATGAACAACTCTTTAGCTTTTTTGAATACCTCTCAACACTGAAATTCTTCCTATAGAGAGAAGGAAATTAAATTCTAAAACCACCAATTTAACAAGTAACTATATTCCATAAAATATACAGCATAATCTGAAGCAAAAAGCTAAGTTTTGAAATATTTATTTCTTTGCAGTTTTAAACTGTTCCTAGCATCAGGCCTAGCACATACTCAAAATTCCCGACACACGATGAACAGTGCTCTGACTTATGTGTACATTAAGATTTAACATGCCTTATTATTTTGAAATCCCTAGATTAGAATCTCTCAAAAGTTTAATAACTGACCTTTGCCCGTTCTTTCTCCAGATTCTTGACAAGTTTCTTCTGTCTCTCCTTAGTATGCTTGAGATCCTCCCTGCATTTGATATCTTCTTGCTCAAACTTGGCAAAGTCGGCTTTCTTCTCTTCTGCTATTTCAGACAGCTTCTCATATTGTCTGTAATTGATAGTTGAGGACAAGTGTAAGGCAGGGTTGTCTAATTCGTAATTTTAAACCCAGAAAACAAGCAGAATCCATATATCTAAGGGGTTCTGCTCACACGTCATGAGCCCGGTTGAACAGACAAAATGAGACCCAGGCGCCTCTATTTTTGCCTACTGCGACGCCTGGGTCTTGCCATATATTTTTTTTGTCTTTAATATGAGTCAAAATTTGTGAAGAAAGTGATTGAAAACAGAGACATTTTTTGGAAAATAATGCATATTTTATCAGACGAAAATCAAACAAGTTCTTTTCTTGTTAAATTCCTGATTTCCATACCTAAATCAGGATCAAAATGTTCAGAAATATGTAAACAAAAGGTAGAAAAAGTGCAAGTCAGGATATCCAGCTCCAAATGCATGCTTACTATATATTTAATTTTGGAAATGGCTCCTGGTTCTAGAAAAACGGTTCCTGATTCTCTGAAAATTTTAAGGACCAGGAGCCACTTTTTTTTCAGAATTCTGGCTCCTGTTTCTTGTCCGCTTAAGAAAAAGCTAGCTTTACAGTGATAAATATCTCAACTCTGTTTCCTTACTTGAATATCTTCTTGTGTTCTTTGCCCTTCTCTTTATTCTGTGTTACCAAGGCAGCGAGTTCTTCCTTCATCTTGTTCAGCGTTGCTTCCACCTCCGCTCGTTTCTCCTCAGCTTTCTTCTCATGACTCGAACACTCCGTGCTAGAATTGACACAGAGAAAATCAATCTTAAATTATCAGTCAGAATACGTCAATAATTCGTAGCTATTATTGGACAAACTTTGATACAAGCACTGAAGTTGATCCTGTAAAAGGGAGACATATGAGTGGTGCTTTGGCAAAATGAGCAGAAAGTCACGATTGAAAATTATGAATAAATGGCTGCTAAGGTTAAAATATGATGAAAAGATTAAATTTGGTTTCTTGACATAAAACACATTAATGCATAAGTGATAACCTATGCCTCGCCTTTTGAAGGTCAATTAAAGGAAAATTGTATAAAACATAAGCATGAACATACAATTATGCGGGATGATTAAAAAAACCTGACCCAAGCTGAAAATAATGGTCATTTACAAGCTTAACAATGATAGGAAAAAATAGCCCCTCTAGTAGCAATAATATTAAAATCATCAAAGACACAGTTCACGAAGAAATTGACCTTATTAAAACAATAGGTATATACTGGTGGCGTTATGAAGATTTACTTTTAAAATATTTTCATTGTAGATACCAAAGGGAACCAAGTTCAATTTTTTGACTGAAAAATATGGCGTAGTAGCTTTAACTGTTGTTTTTTACATAAAAATGTACTTGGAAAAGTCACGCTACAGACAAACACACTATGCTGATATTCTTAACCTGAGAGGGTACCACATTTCCTTTCAAATATTGGGATTCTGGGTAATTTCTATCTGTTACAAGTTTACTTTATCAGTGAAAATGACTTATTGGACTGTTAGGTACACTCAAGTTTCTAATTTGTTCTGTAACTTACATAAATTATGGCTATACAGATGGTCATTTATGGCCATGTGTCATGAACTCGCCTACTTTTGCGTTACATGCCTGATTATTCATTGTATGTCACCAACTGGTGTTCAAACTTAGATATTTCACTTAAACTTCACTCAAATGTAACAAAAGTATATATATTTGGAAAGCTAAAGCTGTAAGGAATCTAAATATGTGCATTGCATCTCGTTATATAGGGTGACCTTGAAAATATACAGGGTGAAACATTTATTTTTTGATCAAAATGAACTGTAACTTCTGCGATGCAAATTTTTCAAGTGTTATTAGAAATCTTCTTATTACTCATATATTTTGGTGCAAGAACAGATCTGCTAACAGAGTGTGGGTAAAGCATTACATTATTGTACAGCGTTTTTACGGTATAGGGTGTTCCAAAAAACAAAGCGTGTTGTTTCCAATTAAAACAATTTTTGAACTAAAAAAATTAAGCTCAACCCTCTACACAAATATGGACTGCATTTTTGAATTCCTCATCAAATTTCCTTTCAGAATATGTATACATTGACCTTGATAGGGTTAGAAATTAAAAAGTTACAGCAAAAATTGTGTTTGCTGTTCTTCCGCAATGCTTTGTATGTGAGATATAGGAAAACGTGCATTCCACAGATACAAAATGGGCCATAAGTTCCTTTAGACTTTCAAATTATGTCTTTGAACACATTTAAATTTGAACAGGATAATAACCTGGTCATTTTGATACCAAATTTATTGCAATATGTTGAAATGTTGCAAAGGTATTCATAATTTAGCATATTTAATGACAAGAAATGTTACTATCCCATAGACTTTGTACAGGGCGGCACCGCCTCCACCGCCACCCTTGTCTGGCAAGATTCAATCGCATGCCTTTTCCCTCCTGTAAGTCCTATCTTTATGAAACTTTCCAGTTCAGCTTTAACATGACACCAAATATAAGCTCATAGCATCTGTGGTTTTGAAATAACATCACATTATTTGCCTGTAGGTACGGGAAAATGTAACATCGCCACCCTTTTTAGTGGGCGAGTTCATGACGCTTGGCCTTATACATAAGCTGCACATATAATTTCAGATGTAATGTCATTAGATATTTCATCGTTTCCGATGTACCGAAACTTACTGCGGTTTTCAATTCACCTACAGAATTCTAGATAAGATATTAATATGATGGTTGTACCATGTGTAGGTAACATTCTTAGCTATACTTGTGTCAATATTCAAGTAGCTACCTTTAATAGCACAAAAGTCATAATACAACAGGTAGAACTTTTTGAATGACCCTCGTACAAAAAATGTATATGAAAACAAGCGCAAATTAAAAACAACCAAAATTAAACAATGAATTTAAAATGATGATGCAAAATAATCGACAAAATAAAAGATGAAACTTTCTTTGTCAAAAGAAAATATGATGCTGTATTGAACACAAAGGAATTTACGATTGCTCACCACATGTCAGAATCAAAACTTTTTCAAAGTGATTAAAAACACAAAAATAATTTGATAGAAAATAATAATGAAACCCAAGCAACTCACCACCAGCTATCCAAAGTATTTAAATTTAGGATAAAAAATGTAAATCACTCTTATTGAAATCATTAAATTTCCTACAAATCAAATCTGCAGGGTGCGTATGATGAAAGCGTGAGCGACTATGCATAAATAATAAATATGCATTGCGCGTATCTTGATTGGTTGTTTGATGCGGTGATCGCATGAAAAGAAAAGTATTTTGTACTATGCAGGATGTACGTGTGTTTACGCCACACATTTGTTGCGTTCAAAAGTTTAATTTAATGACTTCAATATTCATTGTAAAAAAATAATAAAAATCACAAAATAATTCCCAAACAAACTAACGTGGTTAACTCTCTGAAAACTTTACTGCGTCCGACTCATTACTTGTGGAATCTCGTGGCAAGATGGAAAGTTTGGGTTGCGCAATTTCAATTACCGTTACAATTACTTCTAGGTAATTTTAAAATGTCTCACCCATTTATGTTGGCTTGTAAATGGGTAGATCTATGTCGGCTTTACACAATCAAAAATCACTTGATAATTCAGTTATAATTTTTCTTATTGAAAATTACGGATTACCAAAAATGCTTAGTGACACTGAATAGAAAAAATGGTTTTTGGGCTGACAGCAAAGAATAAACAGCTTATTTCCATTTCGGTCCAATATTCATCTTTATTCAGAAAATTGAAATACCCTCTTGTGAGGCATACAAGAAACAATAAGCCTTTTTGAGGTATGGCTGACATTGCACACTCGACTAAACATCTTTTGTGTTTCCCGGGTTTTACCCAAACCAAAGTACGCCTTCTCCTATTGTTTTCTTAATTTTACCAATTTGGAATAGCGTCCTCTCCTTTTGTGACGGCCATTCTTCAAAAAGGCTTAAAAGCTTACATGTATTTGTTGTACAACAGGTGTTTCTTCATGGTGATGGCATTTTCCATCTTCAAGAATTCCTGTGCTTCTTTCATAGGCTTCTCCAGCTGTTCCATCTCAGATTCTGTTGCTTTCACACGACTTAACTATAGGCAAAATAAAAAATTATTGGACAATTTAAACAAAAATCCATGGTAGGGGTTGCATTTATAAAAAATGGGGCCCTGTACTCTGAATTTTTGTTTAAACTGTCTAATTAAATTACTGTTTGGCCTATACAAAATGACAGAGGTGAAAATAAAGTTTACCACAAAGGGGTCTTATCATTTGATAAAACGCTGCATTTTCTTTTGTAACTTTATCACAATTTTCTCTCCATTTATAGTCACTTGATCTCCTGGATAATCATCTTGTTTATGTTTTCAACAAGGAACCCAACTTAGTGCTTGGTACTAAGTAAGCTTAAGGGAGCTTATCTTTTACAGGGCTCGAGCATGGACTGAAAATCAAGTGCACATAAAGCGCCGGGTGCAGGATTTGAACCTGGGACCTCATTGGTGTAAGGCGAGGGAACTTCCGCTGCGCCAACCTGCTCCCTTCTGGCCTTCTCTATATCTCAAAGTTAAAAAAACAAGCACCGATAAACCCATGAAAGCAAACATAACCTTTCATGTGATAAAGTTGGTCTTTCAAATCTAGTTGATAGATCAACAGGCAGAACCTCCAGTTATTTTTCCCCTTTGATCGTTACTACCCTGGTCACATAGTCTAGTGGCTTCATACTGGGTAGAAATTTAGCGAACAGCGACAGAACATCAGTCACGGCCGGTGACAGGACAGTGTCCGAACGGAGACTGGGCGACTTCTGTGAACAGAAGACACGTCGTACACATGCCGCAAGAAATTAACTCAGTGTTAAAACCTTGTTGCTTGTAAACGATGCCTTAAGTCACATAACAATTGGCAGCAGACTGAGCAATGCAAGCATTCACTGGCTGACGTCATACCAATGTTTCGGTATTGCGGCTTTCTTCCGATTTCCAGTCATGGGTCGGCGACCAGTGGTTATGTGACCATAGCATTTATGTGACCATAGCATGAGTTCAATATTACTAAGGTCTTAAGATATGCTACTGATATCTTCCAAATATTTCAGCAATCTTTGTCATTTCCTCACCTTTTCCCCTCTCTGGTCATTCAATTCCTCCACCTTCTTGGACAGATCTTCAATAGGTTCTTTGTAGGTGTTGCTGCCGATGATATCTTCCAAATATTCCAGCATGCCTTCTTCGTGCTCGTTGGGGGATTTTGGTTTCATCATGGCGATCTGCTCTACCTCTCCCTGACAATAACAAATAAAGACAAGGGATAAAGGCGCTAAAAATGCTTAAATTTGAGCCCTCTCTAAAGTGTGCAAAGGCCACCTGGATATCAAAGTCTGGAGGTACTGTCCACAGTAAAATAAAAAAAATTCTTTCCCGCTTTTCCCCGAGGGGAGAGGAGAGGGAGGTTGGAGGTGTGCTGAAAAGGTTGGATACAAAGGTACAAAAATATACCTGGGTATGACATTACAAGTTAAAAGGAGACTAGCCTAGATTCCACTTAAAATGAAAAACTTATGGATATGCTCTAAATAAACCTTTAAAATGTAGTGAAATCCAAAAAAGTACAAAAATCTACACATAAATGGCTCAAATTAGAGAGACTTAATTTGTAGTATATCATTCTGTGATGGTGGTGTGACTATCCAGTGGTTTTTTTTTAATCCTAAATTTGTACCTCAAATGGATTTACAAGATAAAAGATCAAACAAAGCTCCTAGAGATAATTTAATATAAAAACAATTTCAACAAAAATATTTTGGTTTGCCCATCACATGTGTAGAAACAAGATATTTATAACATTTTTAAAACTAGAAAAAAATGTTTCGCACCATTTTTTTTGCCTCCGGAGGCATTAAATCATACTATGTAAAGAACTACTACCTGTATTTTCTCCAATATTCCACAAAATCATGGAAAACTAATGGTAGGTTATATTACTATAAACATGTTCTATCAATTCATGTAACAAAATATGTAGGTGAAAAGTAGCTCGGGAAGAATCTAGGCCATTTCTCACCTGCAAAATGAGGAACCTGTTATGATCCAGATCTACCCCACAATCTTTGAGCCTCGTAGTGACATCTTTGAAGGAAGACTTGCGGCCATCTATGTAATAACTGCTGCTGCTATCCTTGTGTGCAGTACGGGATATACTGAAACCTGTGTTGGGTATCACCTTGTAGTCCATATCTCCCAACTGGAAAGAGAAGTTACTTAAAATTGATATATGTTTTTTGGAACAATTCCAAGTAGCATATGTGATTTGTTTAGCTGTTTAATACATAATAGGAGAACAGAACAAACGGCAATCAATTAATATTTGTTTTTCTCCCAAAAATAATATTCCCAAAAGATAACATAACAGCAGACATGAGATTGCGTCTTCCTGAAAAATGCCGAAAACACTAGAAAAGTACACGAAATTGGTAAAAATAATACTTCAACACGGAATGAAAATAACTGAAATTGCAGGAATAACAATTCCTGATAACAAAAGAGTATATAAACCTGTTAAAAACTGATGTGTGACTAAAAGCAAACTACACAACTTGTGATACAACTAGATAAGGTAAAAGCCCACACTGGACAGATGGATAGATCTGCATTCTGTGCTCCATGCCAAAAACTGAACTGTTTTACTTTCCTTGTATGATGCAGAAAGTAGCTAGTTTATAAGAATGA
>JXSR01S061557.1:176788-192166 GCA_000969725.1 Ophiothrix spiculata | reverse complement strand
AGATCCAAAATGGCCACCAAAATATCATTTTATGCTCAAACTGGGTTAAAGTGACTTTCAAACCATATCAAAAACACCAAATGTTCAAAAGTAATTGATGGAAAATGACTTTTAGGGTAATAATAAGAATGTTTCTTCTCAAAATAAAGGGTGTTAGCATGTTCCATATCCAGTATTGACCCTGTATTGCGATCCAAAATGACCGCAGAAATACAATTTTAGGCATAAAACTGGGTTAAGATGACTTTGAAATGGTAACGAAAACACCAAATGTACAAAATAATAGATGGTAAATGACTTTGATGGTAACATTAGGAACATTTCTTCCTATATTATGTTGTTTGCATGTTTAAAATCTATGGTGGAGCCTGTACTGTGAACCAAAATGGGTACCAAAATACAATTTTGTGCAAGAAAATGGATATAAGCGACTTTGAAAAATTATACATATTAAATTCGAAACGTCTTTAACAACTCTATTTAGGTAGAAATACGCCCATAGGTACCCGCAAAACAATTTTGCATCAATTATGTTGGTGTTTTTGATATTGTTTCAAAGCCACTTTAACTCATTTTCATGCATAAACATGTATTTTGGTGGTCATTTTGAATCTCTGTACTGGTTCCATATTGAATTTGAAACATGCTAATACCCTTATTTGGGAGAAATGATCTTCTTGTTCCCATTAAAGCCAATTTCCATCGATAATTTTTAAGCATAATATTTGGTGTTTTTGATACTGTTCAAAAGTCACTTTAACCCATTTTGTGCCTAAATCGTATTTTGGCAGTTTTAGAATAAAAATATGCTAACACCCTTTTGGAAGAAATAATCTATCGTTACCCTCAAAGCCATTTTCAATAGACACGATAGATTATATTGAGCATATTGTGTGTTTTTGATACCGTTAAAAGTCCCTTTCACTTCTTTTAGTGCCTAAATTAGTATTATGTCGGCCATTTTGGATTTTAAACTAGGCTTCATATTGGATATGAAACATGCTAACACTCTTGTTTGAGAAGAAATACTACTATTGTTACCCTCAGAGCCATTTTCCATCAGATATTTTGAACATTTGGTTTTGATACTGTTTGAAATGCCTCTTAACCCATTTTTGCACATAAAAACGTATTTTGGCGGTCATTTTGAATCTCAGTACAGACTCCATATTGAATTTGAAACATAATAACACCCTTATTTAGGAAGAAATATTCTTGTTTTTACCCTCAAAGCCATTTTACATCAAATATTTTTGAACAATTTGTGTTTTTGATACCGATTAAAAGCAAATTCAACCCATTTTGTTTTTGATACCGTTAAAAGTCCCTTTCACTTCTTTTAGTGCCTAAATTAGTATTTTGGAGGCCATTTTGGATGTCAGAACAGGCTCTATATTGGATTTGAAATATACTAACACCCTTATTTGAGAAGAAATGCTACTATTGTTACCCTCAAAGCCATTTTTCATCGAGTATTTTGAACATTTGGTGTTTTTGTTACTGTTTTGAAGTGCCTCTAACCCATTTCTGCGCATAAAAAAAACATTTTGGGGGTCATTTTGAATCTCAGAACAGGCGTCATTTTAATTTTGATACAAGCTTACAATATAATTAAGGGGTAAATGATCTTTTCGTAAACCTAAATGTTATTTCCTGTTGATTATCTATTATATCAGGCAGTTTAAAGACTGTTTTGGTCGATTTTAATAAAAATCGGCTATTTTGGCGGCCATTTTGTATTTGAAATATGCATATGACATAGTTTGGAGTCCGATGTATTTGTTATAGCTCCAGAAGCCATTTACCAATAATAATTTTGAACATAAAGTGGTTTTAGGCCATTATAATGAAAATAGTATTTTGGCGGCCATCTTGGAAATATGCTAATTAGACCCCCGTGGGACATTTTTTTTAATTGTTAACATCTAAACTCATTAAGTTGACATCATAGGGATGTTGAAAATGATGTTAGAATTTAGATATAAGGGGGGTGCACGGGAACCCCTCTAAAGTGCCAGACTAAATATTCCAGTTGTTTTTGACCAACTGCCCATAAGAACAGATGCATTTGATATGGATGAATACCTGAAGGCAAAAAATGCTATAAAGGAAGGAAAAAGCTTTGGGGAAGATGGAATACCACCTAAAGTTATCAAAAGGTGTTCAATTGATGAAATAGTCCTTGTTTCTGCAATAAAGCTCTACTAAACCGTCAAAAACCCAACCAGTGGTCCATTCTGAATCTCATCACTGTACCTAAGAGTGGAGACCTCAGTTTGACAGCAAACTACAGAGGAATTAGCCTCAGTTCAAGCATTGCCAAAACATACAACAGGATGTTGCTTAATAGAATTCGTCCCTTGATGATAAGCTTAGAGCAAATCAACGTGGCTTTAGGGAAATAAGATTCACCACTGAACAGATCCTAGCCTTGCGGAGATTAATTGAAGGAATAAAAGACAAACACCTTCCAGCAGTGATAACATTCATAGACTTTAAGAAAGCCTTTGATACCATCCACCGAGGCAATATGATACAAATTCTTAAAGCATATGGCATCCCAGACACCATAGCTCATGCGATTGAAGACACATACCAGGATACCACGGCCAAAGTTATAATACCAGATGGTGATACAGATGAGTTTGACATCCTAGCTGTAGTGCTACAAGGCGACACGCTTGCCTCTTATTTATTCATAATTGGACTACTGCCTTAGGTCAGCAATCAGTGGTGAAAAGGGAAAGACTTGGATTCACAATCAATCCTAGAAAGAGTCGCAGAGGCGGTCCTTTGAAAATAACAGACCTCGACTTCGCTGACGACATTGCACTCCTGTCAAACACTGCTTCACAAGCGCAAGAACTGCTGAATAAGGTTGAGGATGCTGCACTCTGTGTTGGTCTGCACATGAATGTAAAGACCCAGTTCATGACGTACAATCAGCCGACTTGTGTCACAATCCACACTGTAGATGCCAGCTGTCTGGAAGAAGTGCATGACTTCAAATATCTTGGGTCATGGGTCCAGAGTTCTGAGCAAGACATCAAGGTCAGAAAAGCACTGGCATGGAAGGCCTGTAACAAGTTGAATAGCATTTGGAAATCCAACCTCCAGAGGCCCCTGAAAATCAAACTATTCCAAGCCACAGAGCCAAACCGTACGAATAACGTACACACTTTTCATAGTACTGAACGTATGCCAAACGGATTTAACCCGAACTACCAAGAAATTGTTTATAGGAAAGCAACACTGACCCAAGTCCACGCTGCCTTACCAATACAAAAGGAAGTGATGATTTTTGAATGGTAGTTATATTCATCATTATAGGACAATTACTTTCTTTGACCTCAGTATAGGGAAGTATAGACTTGGGTAAGTGTAGCAATCCTAAATTCAATTAAAAACTACCCGAGTCAAAATGTCTATAATTCCCCCTGAGATTCTAACACCCGACTTCTGGTATACTGACCAATGTACAGCTATGGGCAAGCCACCGAGTATGGCCTGCTTTGGAAGAAATTAGTTCTTGCCCATATATCTCAGTCTATGACATATTCGGACTTTGGATAACTTCTTGGATTTTTGCTGGTTGGATTTCGTTGGATAGCATCCTGTTCAAGGAACTTGAAGCCGATCATGATGATGCTGTAGCTACGGCACATGATAATTTTATGCCATCTTTGTTCAGCTATAATATTGTGCAGATAATTTCATTGATTTCACTCTTAAAAAAAGAAAGACCGTCTTTAAAATGAAGGAGTGAACATGTCATTCTTCCTCAGAATGTTTGTTCATGTTTTTTTCCGAAAAGAGATAAAAGGTCATTCTTTTTAAGTGAAACTTCATTTATTTCACTCCATTTCACCGTTTTTGAAATTAAGAACTATCCACCACTCTTGTTAAGAACAAAATGTCCACTCTTTTACAGATGGGTCATTCGTGATTCTCTTTTCAGAGTGAAAACCGTTTGTTTTTATTGACATTTATAAAGCATGTTTACTCTAAAAATAGTGATGTTAGTGACTCATTTGTAAAAAGAGGGGGGACATTTACAAGCAGTAAAGTAGAGCTCTAAAGAGTTATTATATAGGTTTCACTCAAAAGGAACGACATTTCACTTTTTCTAGTAAAACGAAAATGACTCCAAGAAAAAGTGGCATTTTCACTCTTGTTTAAAGAAAATATGAAAATTGTAAATAAGCTTTTGGCTGATTGGGTAAGGTCAAATATTGTACCTATATTCATATTCATTCACTGATATCTGTTTGCATTATGAGCTATTTCAGTCATTTACTATTTTTACATACTTATTATGACGGTCTGGCGTGTAGGAATTGAACAATTAAGATTTGTTGCCATGCCGCGACTGATACGGCAGAATTTTCTTCCATATGTGCCAGGGATTGACAAGATCTTGCAAACTAGGTTTGACACTCCGATCGAAATGATGTTAAACAGTAACAACACAAAACTAGACTTCACCCGATACAACAACACTGACTTCATTTGGCAAACTGTGAATACTGGCAATACTTAGTTTAGAAGAACTCTTGTTAGTCCCAGAAACATCATGTAACATTGCAAATGACTTCAGCCTCTCGTTTCTTTTACACGTACCTTCATACAAATCCCCGTTATTTCGGCCTTCCAAATACTTTCGTTTTATACTATGATTTTGAGTAATCGCATTTGATGATGAAAAATTGTTTGAACCAATAGACTTCCGTGGATTATCATCATCTGTTTTGTCTGTAGTTGCGTTTGATATTGAATTTGCCTTTAGATTCATTTGCTCCAATGCGAAATGTTCAGATGCACTACCCCTAGTTCTCCTGGACAGCTCGTATGAATATCCCATCCTGGGCAGCTCGTATGAATGTCCCATCATGGACAGCTCATATGAGTGTCCCGTCACATAATCCTTCACAAAAACCGAAGAACAGCTGGTCATTGTTTCAGACTCATTTTTGTTGTTGTCTTGCGTTTCAAAAGATTGCTCTATAACCAAATCTATTACAGGTACATCAACTTCATGGTCATCATGATCAGCTCTAAGCAAACTCGCTCCAACCCTTCCATTGGCGTTTTCATCAATCTGACCTCCACTGGAGTTTCCAAATGACCCTTCATATCCATGATTACTTTGATAAGCTTTTGATAATCGATCTCCATTTGATGATGGAGATGAGCTTGGATCAGGCGTTCTTGCATTCCATTGATCAGTTTTAACAAAATAAATCGCATAGAGCTTCACAATGAATAGACAAAACAGTATAGCAGTTGCATTTACCAAAAGACCAAGCGCAAAATACCCAGATAAGCTGTATGCATTATTACTATCGATGGCCAAGTACGTGGAAGAAAATGCAAGGACTACTACCAAAGAACAAAACGCACAAAACGTGATGAATTTAGTTTCGTTGTAATTCTCTGGCAACTTTCTGGTTAAACCAGCAAGAATACAACATGCCAGAATTAAAATTACGTCCCATGACATGACTCCGTACATGAATCCGTCGCTTTTTGAACATGCAAGCTCCAGATAACACAAATATCCATGCTACACTCCAAAGAACCTGAAACGAGTAAAATGTGTAAAAGATTGTATTCAATATCTTCTACATGTTCTAAGTCAATTCTTTTTATTGCAGTTTTCACAAGATAATATTTGATTTTTGAAAATAATCTGATCGACTAATGACTTATATTCTAGTAATGCCGTCTACCTACAGGAACTTCTTCTGTACCTATTGACACACTATTCTCTATAATCCATCACTTCTCGAAGACATACAAGCAAACATTTGAAAGTGTCAAAACTCACTTAGTCCAATATAGCTGCCATTTGATATTAATAAATAATTAATAAATTATATAATACTGTTTTTGTGAGTTTAATTTGTTGTCAAAGCTCAATGTAAATGACCAAAATTTATGTCATATCAATCAAAGATTGATACAAGCACGACAATGCACACACAATAAGATAAATCATTTAAAACTCAGTGAGTCAGGGATTATAATTCAGAGTTTGGAAAAAGCTTGTTCCATTGCTGTTATATAATATTCCTGCAGAGCAACGGACTGCGGTCATCTGACCGTAGTTAGAATAAGAATGTCTGACCCCTGCAATATGAGGTAAAATGTGCGTCACAACAATTTGGGTTTCGGCCAAAACACATGACTATTCTTCATCTTGTTGATAAGATCAGTAATGCTGTTGAAAACAACGAAACCACTCTTAAGTATTCTTTAGACCTTTCTAAGGCATTTGATACTATTAATCATCAAATTCTCTTACACATATTGGAGCATTATGGAATTCGTGGAGTAGTCTTAGAATGGTTTTAAGACTATCTCAGTAACAGGAAGCAATTTGTTTCACTACACTCATATTCATCTGAGAATAAAAATATAATTTGTTGTGTCCCACAGGGTTCGATTTTAGGACCATTGCTGTTTATTATTTATGTTAATGATATCATTAATAGTTCAAGCACTTTGGGATTTATCTTGTTTGTAGATGACACCACTATTACCTACTCCTATCCAAATTTAGAAAAACAAATAAATGACGAGCTAAAAGAAGTTAGTAATTGGTTTAAAGCCAATAAGCTGTCGGTGAATGCAACCAAAACAAATTACATGATACTGGGTACACTTCACATGGTGACAAATAATCAATCTAATATGAATATAATTCTTGATAATACAACTTTAGAAAGGGTGAAGCATACAAAATACCTGGGTGTCCTAATTGATGAATGCTTGACTTGGAAACAGCATATATATTGTAAGTGTGATATGGAAGATAAAATGAACATTGAACAATCTGGATAAATCCGGGTTTAAAAATCTAGCTTGCCAACAGCCGTTGGACTAAAGCAAGTTTGAAAAAAAAAACACTCATCATTTAGTCAAGCAAAATAATCAGAAATTATCTTCGTAAGTAATATGATCATGCAAATGAGCTCCATACGTCGCGATAACTACCTTAAGAGGACACTGAACTGGTCTTTTGTGAAATTATACCTATTTTGGTAAAAGTGTTGTTTTAGTTTGATTATATTGTTTGAAAATTCAACTTCAATTAACTTTTTAGTTGACATCAATACGATATTCGGTTCAAAAGTTGTGGTTGATCAAAGTGAAGCATTTTGACGCAAATCGCATTTACATTCCCAGCACTGAAGAAACCAGATTTATCTTGACACCCGAGGGTAAGTATCTTGCTCAAGGACACAACACACGCCGCCGCATCGGATTCAAACCCACGACGTTCATTACCCGATGATTAAGAGTGGGGACATAATTAATAAACCGCGTGTCCTTGTAGTAATTCACTTACCGGAACTGTTGCAACTGCCAAAATTAATAAAATCTGCGACTTCGGTTTTATATATCTTGGACGCTTTGCTGATTTCAAACTGGCTCTGAAGATTCGAAAGAGACGGACTGTCTTTACAGCAAGTGAGACGTATATAAAGCTCGTAGCTAATGGAGGAAGTATGCATAGCAGGTAGCATGTCACGAGTGTTGGATGAACGACGTAGAAAATGGAACATAGGTACGATAAGAAAATTCCTATACAAATGTAAAGATACAAATGATTAATCAAAGTTTCAAAAAATTGACGTCTGAACCGATGCAATTATTTGCTTTCAGTGAAAATTACTGTAACTAAAGGTGGTTTCAGAGTAGAGAGGTCTTCAAAACCTGTACGCATATGTGCCTGCCGGACACTGAAAATTTGATTATCGGTTTTTGACTCAAAACCCATCAGTATCAAATGTAACAGAAAAGTACCCAATATTACTGAAATTAGCTCCTTTTGATGGCATTTCCCAAAACACACCCCAAGTTGAGTCCTTTTTTGACGCGTTTATTTCCTCGGGCAAGAAACATATTATTATTGCTGCGTGGTCCATTGACGAAAGTCCATCTGAGATGGTATAACAACTAAAATTTTGCCAATTGTTTATGAAATTTTATTGAAAGTATATCTCGGAAATTTTACATCCTTCGTCTTAAAACACCTAGAAAGAGTCTCTGATTGCAGAATTTGAGGTGCTGAGCCCAAATTCATGAAACCCTGCTAAGTAGAGTTGACTGCTAAATCTTTGTCTATCTGTCAAATTTTGATATGTACCGTAGACAAAGAGCTATCAGGTAGCTAGAGTTAGCAGGGTTTCATGAATTTGGGCCCTGGTCCCGTTGTGTTAGCAGATCTGCAAGAAGTTGTATGAGCAAGGCAGCTTACTTGCAACGCGCTAGTCACCACTCAACAACGACAGAAGCCAAAGCAGACTTTCGGAAGTCTACGAGTTTGTTCTCAGGTCAAGTATAAGTCAAAGGTTGAGACGTTGTCATTGTTGCTGATGAAAGACGAATGATCTAGTATTAAAAGAAAATCGGGAGGGATGTTGGTTTAAACATAAATTGTGAACAAACGTGTAACATTTCAACTACACTCTAAAAAATGATCGTATTTTTACGGTAGAAAACCAGTATTTTTTAACAGTGAAATCCCATAAGAAAATATTTACGGACGCAATGTAAATTTAACGGCATATATCAGTTATTTAATGCAATGACCATCTTTTTACGGGATTTTACCGTAAATATGTGGAAAAAACCGGAAAGTTCCGTAAATTAATAGCAAAAAAGATCATTTGACACCACAGAAAATATATACTAAATATAAAATATATCTGTAGTTATTAAGGGTGCACATTTTCCCTTGGTGTGGCAATCTGCAAACATGCCTTGTTCTTGAGAATGGCTGGGGATGCTTATTTTGACACTAAATATCATCCGATTTAAGATGAAAACTGGTGTCAAAATCCACCTATGCTTTGAAACAGGTAGGAAAGGTCAATAAAAATATGATTTAACGGTAAAATACAGTAAAATAAACAGCCATATGTAAAAATACAATAAAATACCGTATAATATTTTACGGCAAAATTGTAAATTTTACGGTAAAGTGTTGGCAACCGAATTGCCAGTGATTTTACCGTAAAATTTACGTGAAATTTCTTAGAGTGTAGTTAAAATATCGTTTTTGAGCTTACCTATAAATATAACAAACGATACCTCTCGACTTGATGCTTTGATGAGAATGTTCTTTTGATTGTGAAAATAAAGGGAGAATGTTATCAATGTGATCAAAATCCCTGCTGATGACACAGTAATTATTGGAACCGTCCACACGTTTGCTCCGGGTGAAATAGGAATACATACGGAATTGTCCTCATTTGGCCATTCAAATATATCCCTTGTTTTATCAATGCAAGACTTGCATTTTCTGTCTTTAATTATTTCATTTTCATGGCATTCTTCACATGTCCAACAACACGGCATACCGTTAGGATGTTGAATTTCCCGCTCGTTTATTTTACAAGGCTCACTGCAGACAGATATTGGTAATGTCGAAGATGTGTCTTGCTTTCCTAGAACATACCATGACACATGCGCAGTACTGTTAATTACTGTCTTATAAGTTATTGCGTCATTCCATTTTCCAACTTCAATAAATTTATATTTGTTATCAACAAATTTCAAATGTCGAATCGAGTATCTACCCGATACATCACCACTGTCCATGAAGCTAATACGACCGTTTGCTAGGCTGGTGAATTTTGTTTTCAATAGATAACTCAGAAACATTTTACCATCTATAGTTTGCATTTGTGGACATAATCCGTTGGACGCGTCTGGACAGATGTCTTGTCTCACGTCTTCTAATGCGTTTGCCAAGGCATAGACAGAGTCCATAACAAGGGTCTCGTGGGATGATTCTGATTGGTCTAATGATCCAAGCAGCCCTGCTTCATCACATCTTACACCGATTGAAGGGTCAACGTCATTTGAATAATTAGTGAAAGCTTGTAGATATTCATTGAGCCAGGGATTACTTGATGTGTCTGGTGTAAGAGACTGAAAGTGATTATTGAAATCTTGGTGCGGATTTGATTCTGGAACTATCGTAAAACAACCTGAAAATATGGATAAATGGTGAATCAGAAAACACGACTGCTGACATCAAGAAGGGTAGTTAGCTAAATAATGTTTTTAAGATGGTTTTATGCCTGGTGTTAGTGATTTTCAAAAAACGAAAGAGCTCATACATAAAGTCCTTTAAACTTTACATGACATTCTCTTAGAATGTCAATTAACCAAGGATGCTTTAAGCGTCTCCGTTAGTAAAACGCCAATCACATGATATCAATGTTCCTTAGCAATTTCTAACAAATTAATTAAGTGTCAAAAGAAAACAAAAACAATTACAAGACGCCTTTTGGAAGATATCAATTTTGTGTGTGAAATTATCATAAAATATTTGGAATCAACAAGTCGCATGTTTCAAAGTTTTTGCAGATATTGATGATAATTTTGTCAGAGGTACCCGGACAGTGCGAAGTTCCCGTTAAGGTATATCAGATTGATTTTCAGATATCTATTATGTATATATTATGGGCGATTTTAATATTGACCTACATAATTCCGCATGCATGGATATATGACACGCTTATATAAAGTTAAATTATTACATTTCGGGTAATCGAGAGTGACTAAGAATACTAACTTACCTACAGCTGCTTCTTCATTGCCCTTGATGGCAGCATCACCATAGTTACCCCATCCATCAGAACCAATCCATATAAATTGTCTTATGACATCCATCTGACCTGCAATGTCATAGAATGTTTGTGCCATCTCCAGGTGCACAAACAAAATAACAACCGATGCAAAGGAATCATCTTGAAATCTTACTAAACCATCGATGAGATCGCTGTAATCTTTGTCTGTGTCACTTTGATGCACGGTGTTAGAGTACCCAACACAAATTCCTCTTTCAATGGCGAGTTCCATAAATTTACTGCGTCCATTGGTGCCATAAGTATCATCAGAATTGATGAAAGCGACGTATGTCCATTGATAATGCATAATAATGTCAATCATAGCATTGACTTGGTAACTATCAGGACCTACCATTCGAAGGAAATATGGATATCTTAATGTGTTGCTCAGCTCATCGCTGGTGGATAAAAATGACACCAAAGGAATATGATACTGAGCTAGCAACAAGGTGGCTTGAAGACTCGACGCACTCCGTTGAGCTCCAACAACTCCTACGACAGGCTGTCTTTTAGACGAACAATCTGGAGTTGCTGCGCTACACGTGTCTTCAGGAATGAAATTTAACGATTCTCGCAGAGCAACTGAATCATACGAACATGTATCGTAAATATCGAATCCAAGAGTTATATTTGGTAACAGGAGTGGGTCAGAGTTGATTCTATTTACAGCATACACCAATGCTTCAACTCGCTTTAAGGAATCGATGTTTCTGATTGCACTGCAAGACTGAGTGGTTTCGTCGAAGGTGTGAAGGGGAATGAGTCCGCCTATGTTGATGTCACCTGGTTGGGAATAACGGATCCCGCATTCCTGGGAAGATATTGATTGGAATAATAGAACAAATAGGATGAATGGATGAGCGGTTGAGTATTGTAAAGGTGTTGTCATTGTTATTCCTGGCGGTATATTTTGATAGTTCCCTTCGTAAAAAGTGTTACGAAAGTGCTTCATTCTCATCTATTCCAGGAAATCCTCACATAATATCAGGCATTCTTCTCATAGCTAGCATGTTATTAAGGTTACCCTAGCAACAACAAAAAAGAAGAAGAAGAAGAAGTAAGACCGTTAGCCTGTTTGTCGTAAGCATAAGTTATCTCATTGACGGACAAAGGATTTATTAAACAAATCCCTTTAGTTTACAAATTGTAAACGACCAAAGAAGTATCGAATTAATCTTACCGCACAAAATAGGCCTGTCAATCAAAGTATAGGATAGGCTATTGTCTTCGACTAAAGCAAAAACGTCTGGCGCGGCGGTTTTAGTTGTGCTTTTTATCGTCTAAACACAAAAGGACTGTTACGGATTGCAATTTATCAAGTGGGGATTATCTATATTTATTGACTCCAGTGAATAGAATAAGTAATGGGTTAACAAAATATTTTACAACGGATTACAAAATACATTGTTATGCACGGACAGAACATTTGAACTCAATAAATGTCAATTATAGTATCTCATTCGGATATCTAAGGCCTTGTATCCATAAATACGGTCCTTCCATTGTTTCCAATTGTAACGCACCACACAATATTGGTCCTTGGTTATGCTCAGTCATTATATCAGTGGTCTTATGTACGACAGAATGTTTCCTATGACCTGCAGCACTGAAATAATGAACATGTTCATTCTTGGTGCTGACAGGTCACATGAAACATCTGGATATTTCATATACTAGAAGATAACACTAAGGTATATAAGACATATCATATAGCAATACTAGAAGATAACGTATATCGTGGAGAAGTTATATCGGATACCAAATCCACTCAACCAATCCAACTGCTGATATTCTGAGATGTACATCGCCTTCACTGTTAGGTTACCTTATACCAGAGTGTCTGATATGGTTAAAACTACTTTGACAATGGTTCAGTTTCAGAATATGCTGGTTTATCAAACTTTTGGAGTGAGAATATATACGTCACAAGTGTTATCAAATTGCAATATCTTTAGCCCCCATCTATTGCCCAGTCCAGAATAAGTTATGACCTCTTAATTACTAAGGTCAGTGATACCCTAGGTTGCTCCTGACAACATCCTCTTTTGAGAAGTATTTTCCAAATAATCAATGTTTACTCAAGGACAAAGTAATCAATTGTGACAAAGCTTAGCCATTATCAGTTACACATGCATCAGTGAGTCTTTTCAAATCCAGCATAACTTCAAAGATGATCATTTAGATCTGTATCTTGAATGTGATCATTGCATGTACTATTCACAATGTAAATTTGAATTGAGCTCCTTGGATTGGAACATCAATATTAGGGGAAGTTCTCAACCAAATTCCATGTTTGACCCCTTAAATTAATCAGAAAACTATACTTAGTTGAGACAACTTGGTTAGAAATAAAAATTGTAATATTTAAAATGGATTATAAAGGTCACAACTTACCACTACCAAACACAGTTCTTCAGCAAGCCGCAAAACGAATTCCGTTTGTTTTCAATCCTTGCGACCAGGTTAACTTAATTTCTATAAATCCCTAATACAGATTTATAGAGCTTTGGGATTGTTTCAAATTCATATTCTTCTAATATTTATGTTCCAAATATCCAATAGAGGATACTGTTAGAGGTATCAGGTGGTACATATTGGCCTATCAGGAATAAGTATTGGTAGCTATCTTCCACGAGCAGAATGTAAACAATGTGGGTACAATCCAATCATCGATTGTACGTACTAGATCAGTAGCAGAGATGTACTGGAGATAGTTTAACAAAAGAGGGCAGTACATATAAAAACAATACAATACATTAGCGCCTAAACCTTGTGATACTAATTCAAAGAGTTTGTCAGAGTGCAACTAGTTGAATTGGATGAGTGAATACGGTATTTCAGATATATGTGTACCGCCGCGGCAAAAGGGTCCAGTTGTCGGCTCGTACATGTTGCTCCTTGTAGCATATCTAATGTATGGTATTTGTATACATCAGATATGCTACAATGAGCAACATGTAGGAGTCGACAACTGGACCCTTTTGCCGCGGCGGTACACATATTTGTATACTATCTAAACTATAAAATTAAGAGTGAAAATTAGCTGACAAATATATTTCAGATACTATCACGAATATCTGATGGTAGATATCTGTAGCAGCAGTTAAAGATAATTTTCACTTACAAGACATCGTAGATACTATCTAAAAATTGTAGATGTCATCTAAAATATATGAAATATCTGATATACCTTCATTATTCATGAGATATTTTAATTTCTTCATTCTAGAGTACCGTACTTTATCTTCATTTGCTATTTTACATTCACGTTTTCCAGGGGAGGAGGCACTGTAATTGCAAGGTGGATACCATACAGGGTCTATCAAAATGGGCCCTATAACAAGTAGGCCTAATTATCCTTCATTCATATTATACCCTAAACAACATAACATCAATAACACAGTTAAATGAAACTAATAGTAATGTTTGTATCAGATTCATCAGGATTATTTGTAAAACATGATTATTAAAAGGTTCTTGTACGAATCCAGTGAAGTAAAAAAGCACTTACTTGAAATATGTCGACAACATCCTGTTGTCTTGATCACTCGACTATGACTAGGTTAATAGTAATGTTCTTTTATTGTTTACCTTTTCCGTCATAAATCGCACGCTCCTCGATCATGCGTGAGTGAACGCCTTTCACACCAAAAATATTAAGCTTGCGTGGATTCTAAATTATATATCGTCACCCTAATAAAATAATGGCCTATCTGATAATTTTCACTTTTGAGAAAATCAAGAAAAACAGTCTGGTTTTGTTGGTTTAGTGATTTCATTGATCAATTCTTGGGTAAAAACTTCATGATACAAAGCAACTATCATGGCTATGTTGACATGTAAAAATATGTATTACGTAACCATCAAACATCACTTAGGCCATTTTATAATGTTAGATAGGCCAAAATGTGTCAGATAGGCCATTATATTATATGTCAAGTTGTTAGATAGGCCACTTTACATGGACTGCGGGTTAGGCAGTAATAGGGAACGCCAATGGTAACCGAACGCTAATAAAATTTTGGCCTATCTGATTCTCAAGTTGATGGGATAAACCAGTCAAAACGTAACATGTAAACAAACTTGTACGAGGGGAACGTGGGGGTACTAAAGTTTTGTTTTGATAGGGGTGTCGCGGTGACGCCGGGGACAATCAAGTATAATGTTGCAGGCATAGAAAAAGGTGAATTAGGGTTGTTTTTGATGATTAAAGGGTGAATCAGGTGACAACGATTTGGGGTATCAAAAACAGTCATTTTCAAGAAATAGGGTACGTTCCGGTTAAATCCCGATTTATGGTGTTAAGACGGAGAAGAGGGGTATATTTTTGTTTCAGAAAACGGTGGTCACAATCCCGGGGAAGGGGGGTACTCAAAAATTGGGAGCTATGTCCGCGCGCGATATCCAACATAGGGTCCTGCGGAGCGTATTTTTGGTTAAAAGGGGTCTATGGAACTGATTTTTGTCAGAATTGAGGTCTCGGGAACTTCTGCCTAATTTTCTTTGAAAATGGGGGTCTCTGGAACTGACGTATTCTTGAAATTGGTATTATCGGGAGCGGAATAGGAGACCTTGAGGCTTGAAAAGGGAATGGGGACCATGAAAGGTGTTTTGTCGTACGTTTTTGCATCTGTGATGCTAATCCACCCACCTTTTTCCAGTCGCTGCTTCAATGAGAGGCCTGGGGGATCACTCAAGTATAATTCTCCAGGCATAGCGTAGCCACAATTGT
>JXSR01S061557.1:114908-125761 GCA_000969725.1 Ophiothrix spiculata | reverse complement strand
TCGGTATGACAATAAGGTCGAGAAAGCGATTTTAAAATGTACGTTTGTGTGTAATTATATAGCGAAACCCGCAATAAAAAGGCATATTCTGGCTAATCCGTACATCTTTTTTAAAAAAATCAAAATGGAAAGTTACTGTTTCTTTTCTTTCTTTTCAGCCACTGAAAATGTTCTAGGGGATGCAACTATACCTATAAGCACCCATTGTACCCACTGCAGGGGGGGGGGGGGTCAAGCTGGCGGGGTGGAGTCCCTTATTTTCACTAGAATATTATTGCACTTATCCTTTTGAGGAGTATTTACATACCATATTACTGTGTGAAATGGCAGAATGGCCTCTCTAGTGGTGCAAAGTATGCAGATGCCCTCTGATTTTTTTTTTTGGGGGGGAGGGAGGTTTTTCCATTGGGATGCAGCTGTACCACACAAACATTCCTTGGGCCCCCTGCAGGGGCTATGGCCCTACCCCACATCCAAAGACCTTTGCTTGTTTTGACTAAATATGGATTTTTTCTCCTGCACTCATTGGCATTCTTGGGTAAATGGGTATAGAAAATTTTACCCTATGAAATGGCCTCTCCTGTGGTTCAAGTTTTGTAGAAGCCCTCTGGACCCCAGGCCGAAGGGGCTGAGGCTCAATTCTCTTTATATTAAGAGAAAACCAATTGTTAATTTCATGAAAATAGTGAAAAATAATGTGTTATTAATACTGAATTGAAATACATTTTACCCCTGGCAATGGCCTCTCCTGTGGTCCAGGATGTGCAAATGCCTTCTCCCCTCGACCCCCACCAGGTTTGTTTCCCCTGAACCCCACCAGGGGCCCTTGAGCGGGCCCCTGGACCCCCGGTCGTTGGAGCGACGCTACGCTCACTACGCTTCGCTTAATGTGTCCCGTTTTCAGACTGTCAAAGGTTGGCAAGCCTGCAACCCTCCTGACCTCTAATTTTTTTACGGACACTGTATCCCCCCTGAAGGTGGTAGGGTCAAAACAATTTTGCTAGAATAAGCGGAAAGGATGAACTTAGAGGTACGCTAAGTCACCTCGCGCTGCGCACAAGGAGTTTTTAGCAGCATAAAAAATTTCAGTAGGGAACCCCCCTTTCGTAGAACTAGGGTTAAGTCAACAATCTTTATTTTGCATATCAGGTGAAAATACACATTCCAAGAGTCCTTTTTTATTATGAAATTGTTTTATTTTTTTCTTCAAAACACTCAAGTTCCATTTCAAAAATTACACGTTTATGAATATTTATTCTAAGGATGATGTTGATTTTTGACAAAAGTCTACCATTTTGGCTCTAGGGCTAAAATTTGTGATACTGAATGTCTCCAATAACCAGGAGTCCGACTCTAATTGAACTACACGGAATAAGTCGCAATCAGTGATTTATTAATCGCACATAGCAGCTAGGACACTCAGTCACACACGGACGCTGTATTTCATTACACTGGCACCAAAAATTTCTGGAAAGCCTAACTAAAACTTATTAAAGTAAAATTTGTTACTAAAGTTCTTTTGCATTTTATGAAATTGGATAGAAAAATGAGCCTCATCTGGAGAAAGTGCAATTTCCCTCTGACCTTTGACACTCTACTTTGTAACCTTCTTTGTCCACACACACTGCATAGTCAAGAGCAGCATAGCATTATTGAATAGAATGTGATCCTCACTTTATGTAATCATGATTCAAATCATTTTCATTTTTACAGGTACTGAAACTCCACCAGAGGCTAGCACGCCACCGCCGTCAACAGCATCAACACCGCCCCCATCTGATCCGCCATCAACCGCCGAAGATGTTGGGGAATCTAATAACAGTGAATGCAATGAAGTGGATCCTGATGCAGAAACTAGTGAGTCTAGCAAATCTGTGGAAGAGATTATAGATAGCAGTAGTAACAACCAATCAAATAAGGTGTTACAAGAATCTAGCCAATCAGAGGAGCTGTCAGACAAAGCTAGTGATATTAACCCTATGGAAGCTGTGGATAATTAGCAAATCTTTAAAGACAAACTATGTAAAAAAATATTAGATAAAAGAGTATTTAGGTATTATGTGATAAATTGTTCGTGTAAAACGATTTTCAGATCCTTTATACAAAGTAATTTCAATAATAGAAAATGGTCAAGGTCAAGGATATGTTAGGGTATAAACATTTGTTCTTTATGTTTCTTGCTTTTTTGATCCTGTTGTTATATACACAGATAACAAACTCTCTGTCAAAGATTTGCATTTTGTATTCTCACTTTCAATATTTGGCTGGTTGTTGAAGTCACTTTTTCAACTAATACTGAAAATAATGTCTTCGTTTGTAGGTTCATGTCAATGTACTTGCAAAAATTGTCACAATTTTTAAAATCTTGTGTGATTGCTTAAAAAAGGTGGATGAACACCTGTCGGCAAGCTTTTTCTTAAACGGCGCCGGCCGAGTTTTACCCTGCAGTTCTTGACTTTTTGCACCTGGTGGGGCAGAAAAATTTTGACCCGGGCAACAATATTTTTCCCTACTACAGCGCTGGGTCTCGCTGTATGCATTGCAATTTTTTGTATTTAGTATGAATCAAAATTTGTGAAGAAAATGATTGGAAACATTAGCATTTTTTTTTAATGCATATTTATCAGAAGAAAAATATTTTCTTTTATTGATATATTCTTGATTTCCAAATCAAAATTAGGATCAAATTTCGGAAATGGCTCCTGGTCCTGAAAAACGGCTCCTGGTTCTCTGCAAATCTTAAGGACCAGGGCTCTATTTCATAAAGCTATTTAGGAATATTCTTAAGTGCAATTTTCTAAAGTTACTTCAAAGCAAGAAAATTTTGAACATTTTCAACTTGGAAGTGATCAAACTTCACAACTTAAGGCTAATATATTTTAATAATCATAATATTTCTGCCTTTGTTCTATATAGATGTAGTTGTGGGTAATTGACCTTTGACCTAATATAGTCAAATTAAGATCAGACCTAAAGTTAAGAACATTTTGAATAAAGATAGGAACTTTTCTGTTTCATTTTAAATTTTCTTAACAACATTGGAATAGGAATTACATCAACTGATAATAATTTAACATTTAACATCCAAAGTTGCTTCAGGAAATGGAACTCATTGTTCTCAAAGTCTAAGATATGTGTGGATTTATAAATGATTATTGTTCTGCAGACCAACTTAAGAACATTCTTAAATCTTTATGAAATAGACCCCAGTCTGAGCAGCTTTTTAGGGATTTCTTGCTACTGGTTCATGTCAGCTGAAGAAAAAGCCTGTCTTGCCTGTAGGCTAAAGTGAGTGAATTGATGAGTCTGATAACTGAATGCTGCTACCCCTTCCTTTTGCTGCATCTTAACTGTACACCATAGCGCTGAGTTTTGAAACTGTGATGATTTTTATCTAAACAATGACTAAATTTGGTCAAGTTATCATTGCCATTTGTAACTGTCATTTATTCTCATGAATTCTTACTGTTTTGACTTTAGTTTTGACTAAAAAAGTAGAAACACTAGTTTCATTTTGTTGGTTACTTTGCATACCATCTTTTTCTAAATATTGATCGATATAGATACTGCATCGCTTTTATGTATTTTCAAAATGCGAACTGTTGTATTTGAAGTATATCAAATCAATAGGCCTTGTATCCATAGGCTGTACCTCAGTCAATTACATGATCATGTCACCTTTCTAACTTTTCATAGTCCAGTTTAAAAAAAGGGCCCTCCCACCTCACTTTTCAAAGACCAGTGCTTCAAGAAACTGAAAGAGTATTTAAGCAGCCTTTCTGTGTGTGCTGCTACTCTTGACCCCACTATCAAATCCTCATGTATGTGAAAGAAAGTTTGTCTTTGCAATAGATACCGTATATAATGTATTTGAATTTAGTGTCTGACTGATCTGATCAGATGGATCGAAATCAGACCGATTTTAAGCTTATCGGATTTGAATCAGAATTACGAACAAATCGTTATTCTGCCGATCGTACAAACCGATTCAGCAAACCCTAGGAAAAGTTATTGCATTTTTTAGTACCAACCAGACTTACCAGAACCATCAGGCAACATCAAAATACTAAAAACACTACATATTTTTGCCTAGAATTAACTATGACAGCCACATGATACGTAAATGATCGATTATTTCGCCGATATTGCGTTATAATATCGGCAATTTATTACTCTCAAAATATACCGGTACACGTACAGAATCGGAATCGGACGATTTTGAATTATCCAAAATTGCTATATGCCGATCTCGAGTAGATCAGTCAGACACTAGATAAACTTTGTCTCCTGTATGTCAGTGGTCCTTGAAAAAGTTCTTGTGAATGTAGAACCATTTAGGCACAGTTCCCAATTCATGACAAAAGCTTTCAAGTCATAAGAATGAGCTTGACGCAATTGTCTTGCATCATGATGAAATATTGAGGCATGATTCAAAGATAGATGCAGTATAGTGTATTGAATGATGCAGAAAATTGTGCTAGGGCCTCTATTATATAAAGACTACTTCAAAGAAGGTAGTTATGTGTTTCTCCTAATATTTTGCGTCATGACTCAAAACACATTTCGTCATGGCTCTTGCATCAAGTCCTTTCGTATGTCGGAAGGCATTCCGTCATGAATTAGGAACCATGCCTTAGCTACTGACCCAAGGCTGGACACTGTTATAGTGCATAATGCAAATTTAGGAGAATGATAGTTATTGGACTTAAAATTTCTTACATTAACATACGGTAATGAAATATATGGGTAACATTATTTAGTGCAGAAAAAGTGTTAGAATCTCCGCACAGCAATATTTGAAAAGTTGAGTCTAGTCTAATCGGTAAGAAATATCAAAAATGGCAAGTGTCAGATTTTCATCTGGTGTAGTATTGGCTATATTACTCAATACTGATTTGAATATTTTAGTTTGTATTGATCACTTAATGCTTACCAAGCTGCAACCATTTAACAAACGGGGTTCAAGTTTAAGGAGATGTTAAATTGAAACATTTTGTAACATATTATCATTTTGAATGCAAGAAAGCTGCATCTCCAATAGCTGCCATATGTATCTGCAATGGCTGCCGTATGTTATATTTAACACGTCATTACTAGAATATGAAAAAAATCAATTTTTTTTTTCACAATATCAGTGGTTTTTGAAATGGTTGACACACAAAATCACATGAAGAACCATTTCAAGAGCCACTGACCAGACTGGATACTATATTGTGTGTAATTCAAATTTGTATAAAAAATGGCAGCTATGTTGCACTTTCAACCTTTTTGTATTTACATGATAATTTGTGACTATTGTAAACAATGACCCATAGGCAAATCTATGTATTCAGTTGTCAGAAAATCATGTGACATGGTCAGTGAGTTATGAAATCAAATATAAAAGTTTTGGCGATGCTATATTTAGCCATGCAAAGTTGTGGTCGAGTATTATCCCAAGTAGTGCCTGAAATTAGGACGGGGATCCGGGAAGCAAATTACCCGGAAAGTCCCAGGCCTGCTGTGACCCATGATCAAACTGATCGCCATACAGTGGGCAACTGAGCATCAAGTATACTTGGTTTGTAACCAGGATGTGATATATTCGCTACAATTAAAGGAGCTTGGTCATTTTTTCAAAATATAATTTTAAATGTCATGAAAGATGAACTTAAATCTCCAAAACGGTTCATACCTGAGCCGTAAAATTTCACACGGGTGATGAGAAAAATGTGACCAAAATTTTGTACCAAAATCTCAAAATGTTTGAAAAAATGTTGAAGCAATCGGACCATGCTCCTTTCATTAAATTATCAGATAGAAATATTTGAGACCTCATCCTGGGATCATCATTTTGACCCATCATATCAATAAGGCTGCGATCACATAGGGTATACGATTTTTGCTATGTACGCGAATATTAGACACACTCATATTCTTAGTGATGGGGGTAATAATTACCTGTCAATTTAGAATTTGCTTTAGAATGAGACCAAAATATTGAATTTTATTTTGGGACCCCTAAGGTACCTTTAGATATGACGGGTCACAATTGTATTACTGTTTTGGCATTCCTGAGATCCAGTGTTTCTAGATCTTTGAAAATACTCAGATCCAGTGTTTCTTGAAGTTAATATTTGTTTTAAAAATAGTTGTTTTTATATTATGCAAATCTGTGTTTCAATTTGTTGTTAGTTTATGCTTTATTTTCTATGCATTGCCTGCCCATATGCATCAAAACTTAAAAAAAAAACTTTATTGATGAATGCTATTAACATTTGTGATGCATACTTTTTGCTAAAATTTCACATTTCTTTTCATGTTTAATAAAATCTACTTTTACACGTATCTGAAGTAATATCATGACAGATTAGTGCCATGAATTCTTACACTTAACTATCAATACTGAATGAACATGTGTCCTGTATTTTCAAGTTTTGTTATTTGTAGTATACTTATGAGTGTGTGTTTGTTTTACCCTAACATGGACCTTGAAAATAAAAAGATGACAAAGTTTGAAAAATGATGCATGGTTTGTAAGTCTTGGTGTGTTCTTAACATGCTTGGCCAAAGGAGAGTGATGCCTTGCCTCCAAAGTCAGTTTCTTAAAGGAGCTTGGTCTGACTTTTGCAAAATGCACTTTTCAGTGTCATATGAAAGATGACCGTGAAAAAAGTTGAAAGTTTTCTAATCTCAGCTGCCAGATTGTGGGTCCGAGACCTTTGTGGGGTCAAACCTTTTTTTATTTTATGAGCAATATTGTATTTCTTAGACACCTACACGTTACTGTGTAAAATTAATGATGGTTACCATAATTAGACACATTTTCAAACATATCTCCAAAACAGAACAAATTAAAGCTCATCTGTGAAATTTCACATATATTATTAGAAAAATATGAGCAATATTTTTGATATTCAATTCTCAAAAATTTTGAAAATAAAAAGTTGAAGCAAGACCATGCTCCTTTAATAGTTTGTAGTTTGCCACATAATTTATAAAATGGACTTTGGAGGTGGAGTTATTTTTGACTTGGAATTTTAAAAAAATGGAAGTCAGCCAGTCAATACTAGTCCATCTAGATGGACCTCACAAGCAACCGCCATAGGCGCGAGGTCCATCAACTTACACATCCCCTGCTGGGTTTCTGTTACCAAAAATTGGTGACCAGTCAATGCTAGCTAAACAAATAGAGGTTTTATGTTATAATAGATGGTGTTGGCTCAGACTTGAATAATTGAAGAAAGGCAAAGGTTTTTAGTTATCACAACCTGGCCTTTCTTGAGTTAAAGGGTGGTAACAGATTTCACTTGTTTTGGATTTCCAAGGCAGGATTTGTTGTAAGTTGATGGACCTCATTCTTCGCGTTCACTTGCGAGGTCAATAGATGGATGGACTAGTCGATACAAGACAATTTATAGGGGGGCTGTAAAAAAGGAGCTTGTCTTCTTTTTCAAAATTTAGTTCTCAATGTCCGATGATGGATTCAGATTTTAGATTTATTTGAATCATATAACATTGCTGCCCTGAGGCTGAATTGCATTATACAATAAAAAAAAAACAAGAAAGAGAAACATATAAACAATTAAAACAAAAAAAGTAAAATACAATTGAAGACAGTCGAGGAACTAGTGATTAAACCCAAGAAAAAGGGGGGTTGACAAACTGGCCAAGGCATGCTGCAAGGATTAAACTTCTTAGTTAAATTTTGCACCGTATTAACTGTGTCTTATGTCATGGTCACATAATAACTGATGGCCGACTGATGAATAAGTGGGCAACACAAGCAATCACATATGTATATTGAGTTTTGGTCCTGCAGTTCACTTCTGATAACCAGACATCAGCATACTTGCCAACTGTTCCTATTTAAGAGGAATGGTCCTGTTTTTGGCATAAGAAAAAGGTAATTTTTACCAATCTGTTCCTCTTTTTGTAAAACTCACCCTATAGTAAAGTATAGGAAAATGGGAGATGTTCCTCTTTTTGGACAAAAATGTGCCAGTTTGTCCCTCTTTCCAGTTTTCAAATGTTGGCAAGTATGCATCAGTTGTAGGCCAGTTCTAATGTGACCAAGACATCAATGTTCAGATTTTTATAGAGTTAATGTTTGCAGGTATGCTTTGGAAGCTGACACAACAGGTTCCTTGTTTATTAATTGATACTTTTAAAACCCTTGGGTAGGGACCCACCTTTGACTTCTATATGACTGGGGTCAAAGTTCATCTAGAGATTAAGCTGTCCCTGTGAACTTTCAGATTACACTATCTGTCCTGAGAATTTGGTCATGCGTTGTCAATATTTGGCTGGAAAAGTATCATGTTTGGGATTTTAACCCACTTAGCGAGATTTTTTCAACAACATTTTATTTTACCATCTCAAGTTAGAGGTCAGTAAGAATCTGCCAAAAACTCATATTTGAAAACTGGTCTCCGAGCCATTTTCCAATTCAGCTCTTCATATGTCATATAAGATTTGGAACCTTGTATCAACATTTGAACTCATATAAAGGAAAGGAATGCTAATATACATTCTGCTTTGGCATGGGTTAAAAATGGTATAAAGGTGTAACAAATCTGTATCAGAAAAGTGAACAGATTTCATTATAATGAGTTTTTACTGTATATTTTGTGAGAGTTGGTACCATTGTTTGCTATTAAGAACATAATTATTAAAACATTAAATGGCATTGTTATGGAAGCAAGGACTGTTAACGATATTGGTTCCCTGGCCTGGTGTGTCTTTTATTTGGAATACCTCATAAATATTTATTAGGTAACCATGAAATATAATTGGACAGTTCAACCTGATTCGAGTTGCCTTCTTCCCCTAGTGCACGTAATGCCCATGCAGAGAAAATTAAAGAACTATCGCACCCTTACTACCGCACCCCTTTGTTATCAATTGGAAATTCATACTTTGAACCAAAACAATATACATTTTAGGTGAGTTTTGATTTTGCTTATATTACATTCAGTGAAATATATGTGAGGTATAGTAAAACAAATACAACATGGATTATTTCGAAAAGTACTGACAATTCCTGAACCCTCGTTGTTGGATGCATGTGACTACTTCCCTCTGCTTCATGTCGGAAAGTAGTCGCACACATCCAACACCTCGGAATCAGTAATTTTCACTACTTCCCTCAATACCATGTTGTATTTGAATACTATCCAACACAAACCCTCCAGTAAAGTTGCCACATGGTCAATTTTAAGTTTATTGAAGAACAAACACCTTTTTCAGCTTTGAAATGATCATACCGACACCCCAGAGGTTGATTTAAGCCCTTCCCACCATTCAATTCAAACTGCTATTTCCATAGCTTACAAACAGCACACTGAGTGAACCAACTGCATAGACTTATATGATAAAACTACTGATGGAAAACTTGCTATAGAAAATGTATTATGTTGTCCAACTGTGAATGAAAAGGACCTTAAGAAAGAGGATAATCACAGCTTGATATCAATGCAAACAAACCTGAGTTGGACAGAGTTTTTCATTCCCAAAATGCAGTTTGAAATAGAGTAAATTCAAACTGTTTACCATACAAATGAATGTAGTAGTGGAGTGACCCAAGTCCTTGGTTAACATTCCTTGGGTCTACTGATATGTTGTTGTGTGTTATGGGAAGGGCTTAAATCACCCTCTGCAGACACCCAGAATTCTTTGACATGGCATGTCAGAATATGTAAAACCGAGGCTTGCATTGAAGTTTCAGTTATTTCATTATCTTAAATCAGGGGCCTATTTCACTAACATTGTTTTTTGCGATGAATGCAGATGTTCTCGCAAATTAGAAGCCATCGCAAGTATGCTTTTCCATTTCACTAACATCTTTTCACTTTTATCTCCATGGACGAGGCTATCGCAAATTTTGAGATGAACTAATCCAAATAAGGGGCGAAACAACATCACGTGATATCAAGAATTTGCGATGACTTCCATTTGCGATGTTTTCTTTGCGGATGCTTATAAGCACTAGCAAGATATTGCGCGCAAACAAAACAATCGCAAATGGTTTGCGATGATTGTTTTCATCGCAAATATAAGTGAAATCGGTTTCGGGAAATCCATCGCAAATTTGCGAGGATCTCTCGCTTTTGCGATGAAGTTTGGAATTTGCGATGGATTAAGACGTTAGTGAAATAGGCCCCTGATCTATACAAAGCATGTAAGTATGCGCCAATGATGGGCTGACCCTAAAGAGAGAAGGGCCACCTTACAATAACATGTTCAATTACAGTGAAAGTTCAAAGACGAGGACAAAAGCATGAAGACATCATCTACAGGGTGCAAGACAAGACTGGGCAGGACATGTGAGACAGACAGTATGTTGACAATGGCTCTGGCTATCATTAAATAAAAGCAGTGTAACTATACTCTTGGCTCTAGGGGGGAGTTTGTGGACATTCCGTTTAACTCGTCCACCCATGATTTTATTGTTCTAAATATCCAGGGAATTCAGAAAAACTTTGTTGGACAATTAATTGATTTTGCATTACACGTTACTTACCTTAAACTTTTGTACCGTTGATTTTGACATTTCAACGGTAATAAATCATCCAATATTTATTCCAAAACCCACTAAGTTACCATTTTCATCCCTTGAAGGACAGGAATATGCCTTGAGCATGTTGAGGGTATCATTGTGTCCTTCACAACCCTCAAAGTAGACCACATAGTAGTGGGTGGGCTAAATATTGGATGATTTATTACCAGTGAAATGTCAAAATCAGTGGTACAAAGGTTTAAGGCAAGTAACATGTAATGGCCTAACTTTTTCTCTAGAGGATGTTTTTCAAAATGGCCGCCAAATTCATTACTTTCGGCTATATCTTGACTTGTGAAGGTCACAGGTAACTGAT
>JXSR01S061553.1:0-11519 GCA_000969725.1 Ophiothrix spiculata | reverse complement strand
AATCATGTTATAACACGTATTGAACATTATAACTTCAAGAGGTCTATTACAGACGGCAATTGAACAAAATAAAGCAAGGGAAATCATCACATTATTTTTGGAAACAATAAATCATAATGTGATCAATACTTTGACTGGAGATCTTTCAATCGATCTATGATATTGGTGGTAAAATTATGTGTTTTCACGTTATCTCTAAATTTTCATCACAAGTGGTCAATGGCCGACTGTAAAGTTCTGACCCGAAGGGGGGAAAGGGACATCATTAATAATATGCAATCAAAACAAGAGAGTTTTAACCAAAAGTACAATGTGACTGTCCAGCCCGTATGAGCAGTAAATGCCAGAAACTTCATTTTGCGCTACAGGTGGAAATACATTTCAAAGTCGTAATTTGCCGAAACTGATTTTTTGACAGATTCACAATAATATTCTTGTGCTTACTATAAAATACCAGCAAAGTTTCATTTCAAGAAAAGGATAGGAAATGTGAAATAAATCTGCATTTTTTTAGACAATCAACCGAAAATATAGGGCTTACTTTGAACGTGTTTATCTCATTTATACGTTTTACTCCCTGGCAACCTTTGACGGACCATAACTTGACTTCTGGAAATCGTGTGAAGTTCATTAAGGTATCACTTTAATCTTAAACTATGGTCTTTGCAAATAATTAAAAAAGTGAAAACGACAAAAGGTGGCATTTGCTGCTGGTTTGGGATGGACGGTCATAAATATTGGCTTAAAATTGAACCCGTTTTTAGCATTTCTATGACAAAAAATTTCACACCTTTTTCCTTCCCTCCACACCATTTAAATTTACAACCTAGTCTACAGAATGTCTGAGAAGCCAAAGAGGGGTTGTCAGTGGCTCAATCTCACGTACACTGCAAAAAAGTTGGGCAAATATACATCCCTACCAACTCTTGAGCAAACTAAAAAAGCACCGTAGATCAGACACTTTTGCCAAAATTTTGTATCGCGTTTACCCCACAGATGGTAGATGGACTCGCGTTTCCACCCAAATAGTTTTGCTCAACATTAGGGAAGGGATGTGTACCCAACATAGGCGGCGGAAGCGGGGGGGGGGACGGGGGGACATGTCCCCCCCTAAATTTTTCGAGGGGGGGACGGACCCCCTCAAAAATCAAGAAGAAAGAAAGAAAAGGAAAGGAAATTGTAAATTTTCCCTTTGTGTTGATCCTTTGAATATGAAAAATCAAAAAATTTTGCGCGCTTCGCGCGAATTTTCAGTACCAATTTGCAATTTTTGCGCAAATTTCAAAATGTTTAACAATTTGTAGCTGAAATAAGCCGATTTTGCAGGTTTTTCCGCGCGCTACGCACGCATTGCAAAATATCATAATTTTCCTCCGACGATTTTGCTCAAAAAAATTAGCCGTCCCCCCCCCCCCCTAAAATTTCAACCTTCCGCCGCCAATGGTACCCAACAGTGTTATTTGTGTTTTGAACAACGTTGGTAGGGATGTATACTTCCATCAACGTTGGGCGAAATCACCCCCAAGTTACCCAACTTTATTGCAGTGTAGCCTTACCCTTACTGCACGTGTTCGCTTTATTTGCGGCGGATTGACATCAGGAGTGATCCCATCAGATCGAAACACTGCATATCTATCCGCGTCAAACCATGCCCGGACGAAGAAGGCATAGGCTGTATTGCGGGTGTCTAACTCTCTACCTGCGACAAATTCAAATAGAATAATTTTCATGAAATAATATGCGAGATAGTACCTTTGCGTCCACAGCTCACAGCAAAATCATGTCATACAAAGTTAGCTAATTTGATCCAGAGTGACATTAAGAATACATAGGTAGGTTAATAAAACTACCTTCTGTCATTATAATATATACGAATAACTTGCTGTCAAATTTATCATGTTGCCATATAGTTTTACTCCCAACAATTCATTATCGTATGTTGTAATACCATCCTGCCTCAGCCTTGCAGGCGGTACACCACAAAGTAGCTCCCCATTGACTTACTGTACAAAAAAAATGGCGTTCAAAAACACCCGAGAACTCATTAATAAAGCAACTGATTCCTTCAACACTGGCTTTTCTTAATTGATTATGATCTCTTTTAACAAAAAAATTTGAAAAATATATACCATCAAGGCAAATTGTTCGAGATACCGCCCAAAAACCGAGAGCCACGTTTCATATTTCCTAAATCCCATGCATTTTTTGGGAATAGCCTTAAATGTTTACCAAAGTACTATGGAGGTCAAATATGGCATCAGTAAAACTTTAAATAAAGCTAAATCCATGATTAGATCAAAAAAATACACCAAACAAATTGCCCTTCAACACTTTTTGAGGTCCTAATTTTAGAAGGGCAGTCAATTTTGCCGATTTTAGAAACACCGGATAGCGGCGCCAATTTATTTAGTGTAGTGGACCCTGTACATCCCAAATACACACCACCTATCAAACCCTGCCCCACATCACCACACTTCGACAGGTCCAACCAACCAAACACACACAATTCAGTTTGAAACACAATGATTTATTTCATTCTATCGGATATCTAAAGGATGGTAGAAGCTTGGGTATGCCTTTGTCCAGTTTCCCTTGTTGGTATATATTACCAAAAATATATTTTTACAGGACAATTCTATATTTGCAAGGCAACTCATGATAAACATAACATCGATTTTGAATATCTACCTCTTGGAAGAGTGACCATTGCCTTTTGTTCCTTGCCAGCATCGTGCCATACTCTTTCGTTTGTTGTATCGAATACACCCGATGGTTCATTGCCAAGAACACTTTTAAGTCCGATACTCCACTCATACCTTGATAACAGTTAATAAATAAAATAATTCGTAGCAGAGCAGAACAATATTAATTCTTGATATTCATCTGCCCTGCTAAGTTTTGGTTTGGATTAAATTACAATAACTGCATGTATTCGTAGTTTATTGCAACAACAACCATAATCCGCATTTGTTCTAAACCTTGGAAATATATGTGTCAAAAATTGGTGGTTTCCAACGGAATTTGAACACGGGACCTCTTTTACCCCGATCCCATGTCCATATATACCAAGCTACTCGGCGTGCGCTGCCTAGGCAGCGATTTGGTGCTCATATAAGACCCCGTCTATGACGTATTCTGATTTTTTTTTCATTGATTTCTCTTGTAATTTTTTATCAGTTTATCTGTTTATAGTCTTTGGAAGCGTTAAGGCCAACTGATATTCGGTACACGGAACTAACAGCCGTTTTCACTATTAATGATTCAACAAAATGTCGGTTTCAGCAAAAAACTTGCACCACCTAGTAAAGTATATAGATTTCGCCATAGGTACATACATACCACTTGACTGTGTCTGTTCCAGATAGAGTCCAGTGTGCGGCCATAATGCATTTCGACGGGGAATAATCAACATCATCAACTGTTTCGGACAGTAAGTCTATAACGTCAACTACATTTAGGACCGTATCTGTTGAGGTGAAAATCGATACAAAATTAGATTCAATATTTTGCTCATCTTAATAAATTACTAAATTAAGAGAAAAGTTCACTGGATTTGTATTGCATTTAATAAAATTACCAGTATATGTGATAAAACTCTTCAGGGAATCGACTTTTAATCAGTTTTAACCGTGGTATGAATGGCTATATGTACATGTACATCATATGCAAACAAACATAAAATGATTGAAACTTATTAACATACATACACCGTCTAAATATGATGTTCCTCTTGGCGTTATCCTGAGCATGGTTGTTAGTGTTTCTACTGTGTAATCTTTAGAACATCATTAGTGATTCCGCGATCCGGTGTACTAGTAATATTTGTCCCCCTGAAATGGTAGTCCGCCTTTCATATACCATAACGGAATAAAGCGTGAAACTAATGTTGCGTAAGAGTTGTTAGCCTATACTTTACAGTGCAACCCGGACAATAAGAACGGGGGACTAACATTCCTACTAAACCGGGTTTAAAGTCATTTATGAATCAATCAGATTCGTAATATGCCTCCAACAACTGCTTATTAAAGTGAGTAGTTTCATCAATACAATACTATTTTACTCTTTCCACTAGCCTATCAATTCTCACTCACTATCAAAATAATCAAAGCTTCATGTACAGATATTTGGATATTACAGTAAAATTTACTACTTATAAACAACATGAAGATCAGTCACAATATGCGGCATCTTAAAGAGATTGCAGTTATGACGTTTGATCTTGGTATACTACATATACATTACAAAATATACTAATTTATCATAAGACTATCAACAGCAAATTAATATGAACACTCTTTGGCTTTTTGGCTTCGCATTGGTATGAATCCAAATACTGGCGACCAATTTATGTTCAGAACACAGGTATACTCTGTTACTTTACTTCAAAAGATAATAATTGATGAGCCACTCAATATTACCTCCTGTATAAGTTCGACAGGTCCCACGTGGACACAACTGATCTTGTGAAGCGCAAACACAGTGACCGTCACACGATATTCTTTGACATCGCCGTTTCAGCATCAAGACGCCGTTAGGAAGGATCTCAAAGGCACCGATGGCTTTACTACTTTCCAGACCAACCTTTACGAAAGATGAAGAGAAACATTTTGAAAATATTTTTCGGTGTTATTTATCATTTTATTTAAATGCATCGATTTTATAACGAGTTCGTTCTGTAAATCCACTATATTGCTTGAAGATATATTTTGTCAATTGGTAGATTTTAACGGGTTCGCCATTTGTTATGAATTCCCTTCGTAAAAGCCTTTCTCAAAAAAAAAAGATATATTTTGTGTTATCTTAAATTTGAGTACTAGATTTATCTCAAACAAAAATAAAAAAGAATTGCTGTACTGGCCTTTAGTTTTCAAGTGTGCTTATTTTACAAATGCTAAAATAGGTATTTCAGTATACGTCATAAATCAACTTAACCAATGATACGTCATTTTTTGAAAGTATCAATGTATTAATTCGCTGGTGAGCCAGTATTGATGTATTTCAATCATAATATTACAAAACGAATCATTGTGCCTATTTATTTACCCCATTAACTGCCCAAAGAGAGGCGTAAAATACTTGATATTCTGTAAGAGCAGTTTTCAAAACTACTGTTGTTTCTTGAACAGGTCCTTCTTCTGTCCCCATTCCATTAGCGTCGTGCTCAATTCTTAACAGACCATCCTGAAATTACCACAAAAATAAAATGAAATGAAGTAAATTTACCTATTAGTAACATAAATGCCACTGCATAATGGACGAATTTGGACGGTATTCATGTAATCAATTGTATGGTGTAGAATACACATCATGTTATAGTAAAAAAAATTGTGTTGTCAATTCTGTCATATACTTCGTAATCTAATTATACCATAAGAATACATCTATGGACAACATCCATCAAACAATCAGTGTCAGTGTTATCCGGGACTTGGTTGTATGCGCTTCTAATTATAGATTTTTACAACGCCGTTGGTGATTCACGGTTCAAGGAATCTGCTTCTTCAGTGTTTCTTACCGAATGTTGCTGTTTATTGTTGGTCAGGAATCTAAT
Organism: Ophiothrix spiculata; assembly: GCA_000969725.1. NCBI lineage: Eukaryota > Metazoa > Echinodermata > Ophiuroidea > Amphilepidida > Ophiotrichidae > Ophiothrix > Ophiothrix spiculata. The sequence continues at coordinate 5,968 of JXSR01S061553.1, read as the reverse complement.
TCAAGTGTATGCCAGCTTCTGCGTTTCTACAGTTAACCTTTCTAAAACGACATTAGTGTTTCGTGTTTTAATGTTATGCTGGTACCTTTTCTATAATATAGTTCTTAATTTTTGACACATGTTTAAAGATTATCTATCAGAATCTTGGAATACCGTCACATGATAGCTCTATCACACTTGCATACCTGGAAGCTAATAGTGATTGATTAACGTTACGTTTTCATAATATTGTTAGCAATACGTAATCTGTAAACAGCTTTAGATGTACCTTATGAATCCTGAAATATCTTTATAGAAAAGGCTTATGTGCATACCTGAATCAAATCACGGCCATTATATTCAGTCCCCAATGTCAAATGATAATGGATAATAGCAGAGTGGAAATCAGAGAAACCTAACCACGCTAAGCTTACTGACATCATCCCATTGCCATCAATAACCCAATTCATGTAACCATCTATTTCACGATGAACCAAGTTGGCAGCATGTTCAGACTGTATAGCATAGTACCCCGATACCGGTGCAGAGGAATCCACCTGCAAACATGGAATTTTGGTCATTATATCATTTGGTCGATTATTGTGTCAGAAAATATACTTTTAATTTGTGACAATTCATTCAATTATGATAAAGGCAAGAGTACCGTTTAAACAAAACAAAATTGATACGAATTATTTCTTGTTAATTACCAACTTTGTGTTTTATGGCCCGGTATTTAATGTAAATTATTAGGATAAAGAAAGATGTTTTCATCAAAATAACTAAATATGTGCTACTCAACCGATTAAACAATTAAAGGAACTTATTCCAAGCGGGATTACGTTAGATAATTTTCAATACGATAATATTTATTTACACCTTTTCCCTCAACCAAAAAGATACCGTGTCTCTTTATAGTACTGGCAATTACAATCTTTAATCATAGAATTTATATTTCTTGTCACAAGTAGATACTTATCGAAAATCATATATGTACAATAAATAATTAGAACTTTTATCAATATTGTGTCATAATGAATGGTTTACTGATTGCATCGTATAAAAATATTAATCCATGTTCAAAGAAAATCCAACGACATAATTCAAAACTACTCGTAAGTACAGCTCCTGTGTTTTGCAGATAATCATTTTAACCGACTGATAGAGTCAAATAAACAGTGTTACCTCCACCGTATATGTCTGATACTCAGCACATAGACTTGCCCCATTGCAAGCCATTACACCGACAGTATATCGGCTTCCATCATGAAGAGCTAGATCAGTAAAGGTGTAGTCAACAGCACCACCTGGAATCTATAGATGAAAATTGAGGATCAGATGTATTGATGAATGCAAGTTGAACATATTTAGGAATTGAGCAAATTTCTAACCACAAGTTTTACCTCGAATAATCTTATAAACCTGTCAAATTGAAGTCAAATTATGAACGACATTTGAAAACCTTTGAGGGTATATAAATTATACAAGCCGTTCTGTGGCATCCAAAAGCGCGTCGGTTATTGCAGACCTCGCATTCCTACTTGTTTGAAGTCACTCCACTTACTCCACAAACACCACTTAACTGATTGGTTTCTTATGTACCTGTATCATTGCACAGTTCATTTGTGAGTGAAATAAAACGAAATCAACGTACTTGTGAATTTTAATTTTGTGTCTAATACAAGGGGTTAGTGAATTGGACGGTATTTAAACTTCAACGCAAGTGATTTTAATCTATTATTGAAGTCATTAAATTTCCTACAAATCATGAAATTTTGAACGCAACAAAAGATATAATAGTTCCGGTTCCCAGGCAAATTGGAATGGAAATTCATAAATGTCATGCTTGACAGAAAAAGTAATACTTGCAAAGCATTCAAACCAATGCAGTAACTACACGCGTTAAAAGTTCTTAATGCAGTAGGTAGCACAGTGCACAAAGTCATTGTACATTTTAAAACTTAAGTGGTCAAGGGAGTCCATACGGAAATTTTTCATCGCCCTTCCATGTAAAATTGTAACCGAACAATTTGTTTCAAATTTTATTTCAGGAATGTTGTACTTACATACTGCAAATATGAGCCAAATTTTATCGAAACATTCCATTGGGAAGGGAGTTTTCAAATTTTTGGCGGGAAAATTTTGACGCGTGACACGGAAAATTTTGTTATGGGCCATTTTGAAACGGTTCGTCCGATTTTCAAATTTTTGTCTTTGTTTTAGTTCTTTTGAAGGACTGTACCTGTGACCAGAGTTTCAACGTAAAATTCCTTCGCGAAAGCGCTTTTTCGGTGTTCATATGGGCCCCCCCCCCACTCCCCCCTCCCACCCCCACCATTGACCACTAATGGGCATGTGGAGGACCTTGACCACTTTAGTGTTAAATCGACTGCGCGTAATTCCTGCTTTCTAACGATACAAGACCAGTACCTTAATAGTTGGTATATCCAATTTATCATCATGGTCAGTTTGAACAGACAAATAGTGTAATGCTATTCCGCTCTCCTGGTCACCAAACTGCCATGCAAGTGAGATAAAAGATCTTGCCACCTAGGGGAAAATAATAAAATCATTAGAGGGACAACGCTAGTACAAGGCATTTTCATATTTCTGATTAGCTGTTACTAATTGTCCGGAAGTATATAGTTCTATCACTGGTATTTAAATTGTACTCGTATGATAGAAGATGCCAAAATGCGGCACGTTGTATTTATGGCATTAGAGAGATTGCGATTACCACGTTACACGGGACGGGATACAAAAACGTGAACATTTTTAACTCACGTTTACGTAACGGTTCACGCCTACGCGCAATACCATAGATTGCCTATGTATATTTCACTATGATGCCCTCTCAGCAAATAATTTTCTCTTCATGCAACGATTGCCTATTGTGAATTTTTCATGATGTCGCCCCTCTCATAATGGTCATGAAATGAGATATTACTGATCGAGGGCGTAAATTCTTAAGCCAAAGAAATGATATGCATCGCTTATGATATATATGAATGGTTGGCTAATTTTCAATAGAACTCACGTACGTATTGAACAAATACCCACGTAAAAAGACCCACTTCAAACGGTTATTTCAACATGTGTTGCTGCTATTCGCGTATTATTGATCGTTTCCGTTCAGGGTATTGGCTTTCGCAAGCAGATGTGTAGAACTTAAAACTTTGACACAGAAGTCAATGCAAAATCAGAAAATCCCCAGTTACGGGTGTGTAAGTGCGAAGTTTGCAACCCATAATCTTTACAACCAAACGCAATAAAACCTCGATAAGTGCTGGATATGTATGTCTGGTCATTATTGTTGCATGTGTTCATCTGATTTTGATATAGCTTTTATTTAAAACAATAGGGGATATCGATTAAGTGATTAGTATTCACGTAAAAGTGTACGTGAAATTCTGCAATTCACGGTGTGCTGTACTGTTCAAGCAGGTAATGGTTGGCTGAATTTCAATAGAACTCACGTTTACGTTCTCGTTCGTGTTCTGAAAATCGCAAACTCCCCATTAACACATACACGACCCAAATACAATTCAAATCATATTTATTCAAACAAATGCAACATTTAACTCCGGAACATTAGGTAATGGTAATAAAAATTGATATAATGGTCAACAGCATTATAAACGCTTAATAACCTTTAACCTTTGACTTTAATCCTACACAAACACGAGGGGTGTTCAATAAGTTTATGGCATGAGGGAAAGGAGATGAGCTATGTAGCTTTTATTAAAATGTTATGTGTACAGATCACCTCGATTGATGAACATGCTGAAATTGTCAAGTAAACTTAAAATTTGCCATGCAGTTAGAGGTTTCTGAGAGTTGATTTTTTACCTTGAAATTTGAAGAAACAACATTACTGACATACATTAATCTTAAATTGTTTGTCCCATGCGCTATACGTAACAAATTTAACAAAGAAAGAGTGTCAAGACTTGAAATGATTACTCTTTTAAGTTGCATTAAAATAATAAATCGAAGTAGATATTTAATTGAAACTTATCAAACATTCATCAATTAAGTTGATCATCATAATATGTTAATGAAAATTACGTATCTTATCTCATTTTACCTTTGGCTACGAATTTCTTGAACACCCTTCGTATCTTCAGGTGTACTCTTATAAAGCGACATAGCAAACCATTATATTTTTAACTATTATTTACAAGAGTTAACTCTATACCTGACTGCCACTGACAATAACACCTTTGGTTATATCCGGTGCTGGTGGTTTGATGACATCTGGAGCAGTAGCGTCAATTAGTATCCCGTCAGAACTACGCTCACTCCACAGACCTGCATGATTATATGCCCGAACAGTAACATACACCGTTGTTCCTGTAGGCAGTTCATTGTCCAAAAGTCTGAAGGCACTATCTGTTAAATGCAGTTTTACAGGATCAAAGACGTCCACGCCGCCTTTAGTGGTACCTGCTCGCCATTCATAATAAGAGAGCCCGGATTGAGGATCATGAAATCCCCACCAATGAGCTGCTAGAGATACTCTGTGAAAAATGGAGCAAATGAGGATTAAGGAACTCGAAAAAGTCTTTAAGAAGACTTTAAACTTAACTTGATCTCTTACAGAAGACTTTCAGCTCAGTAGTATTAAGGACATGCAACCTACACGGCTTACCTTTCAATGTATTCAGAATATCTTATAGGTGTAAAACAGAAAACTAAACTCTGTAAAAAGTAACATTTTGTCACATACCTTGAGGCTTGAAAGTGCTTGTCTTGACCAGACGGTCCATCATAAACCCTCCCAGCATCTGGTGGAGTATCATCTATCAGAATGCCATCAGAAGTGACTGATGAACACATATCGGCAGAGTTACAAGCCCGGACAGTTGTATAATACACTAGACCGGGCGATAGGCGAAGGTGGTCAGCGGAAACTTCTAAGGATGAGAACGAATTATAAAACAAACGTGACGATAACACGTCAATATTAAGCAGTCGTATGTGTGCGTTATGTATGACTAAGACCAGGGCAAGACATAATTGGTCAGGTAAATAATGAAATTAACTTTTGCAATGAACACACGTGAAAATTCACTTTTGAGTACTTTTTATGGCCTGGTATTTACTCTATATTTTAATTTTCATAATAATCACTTAGAAATGGTAAAGGTAGTCTTAGAATGAAAATAACTCGAGATATAGAGATAGTACACCCCAAAAAGGGAAATTTGACTAACGCACATTTTGTGCTTGTACGTATTCTCGTAGAACACGCAGACGCTAAGGAAACGTTAAAATCTTGACACAGTAGGTGTCTTTTTAGTATGACAAGTTCAAATATTTTTCAAAAAATTAGAAAGATCCATGTCTTTCCCTCTATTAAACAATTAGTATTGTATTTAACTAACTTGCCTGTTTGTAAACCAACATATTGCTGAGGCAAGACATTGTCACACCCTGTACAAGTGCCAATATGCCACCAGTAACCAACAATTGCACTATGGGGATCATGGAATCCTTCCCATGAGGCGTGTATGGTAGTTGATTCTGTCTGGAAATCTTGATCCTTTTTCTCTGATGTCTTTAGACGTGGGTTGCCGTCATACACGTGACCTTGTATTGGTGGTGATGCATCTACTGTGTATGCTCCATAACTCTGGACACTTACGAGGCCAACGTTGTTGGTTGCCTGTTCGGTTGAAAATAATAATTGTCTTGGGTTCACAAAACGTGTTTTATGTAAACATGCCTTCTTATTTGTTATCCTTCATATTTCTTATTGGTGCACTAACTTTTTTTTGTTTCTATTTATTGCTTTTTATGAGTTTTTTATTGTCTTTATATTGTTTAATTCTTTTCCTAACTTTTCTTTCTTCCTTCCTTCTTCTTCAGTCTTGGTTTTATACCTGTTTTACTTGTTCTATTTTCATCATCTTAATTATCATCTCATATCATATCATATCATATCATATCATCATATCATATCAATTTATTCCAATATCACACTCAA
>JXSR01S061551.1:0-11267 GCA_000969725.1 Ophiothrix spiculata | reverse complement strand
CAATGCTTGAATATTGTGAATCTGCTGATTTTGCAAATTTTACGGCTATTTACAGCTAGGAGTTCACATATGTGACCGTCCATCCCAAACGAGCCGTAAATGCATCAAGGTTCATTTTCCGCTACAGGTGAAAATACATGTCAAGGTTGTTATTTGTCGAAATTGATTTTTTGACAGATTCACAATCGTATGCTTTCTTCAAAACATCTACCAAGTTTTATTTCAAGAAAATGATCGGAACTATGAAAAATATTTGTATATTTTGAGGACAATCAACAGAAAATATAGGACTTACTGATCTTTAAACATGTTTATCTCAGTTAATAAATTTTACCCTGACCACCTTTGACAGACCATAACTTGACTTTAGGAAAGTGTAGTTCATTGGGGCGTCATTTTAAACCTAATAATATGAACATGGTCTTTAGGTAAAAGGTAAAGTCGAAACCGAAGCTTGGTCTTTGCAAATATGTTAAAAAGTGAAAATGACAATAGCCTGCATTTACGGCTGAGTTTAAGATGGACAGTAACATATGTTTAGTGTTACAAAATATCAAAGTGTAATTTAAGCTATAGCTACCACAGACTAATGGGCAACATGAAAGGGATGAGCTCCCTAAAATGTACCCCTATACAGGTGGATTTTCTACATCAGATATTTTACAAAGATAGCTTTCAGAGACATTGAAAATCTTGAAGCATGACAAAAGGTCAACTTGATACAGTAAAATCAGTTATACCAAGTGTTTCAATGCAGATATTTGTACTATTTACTCAAACATATCTTATATATATTTTTTCGGAGTAGCCATAAGGAAGTGTTTTGATAAAATACCTTCAAAAGGAAAAAGAAAGAAACAGAAGGAAGTTAAAGGAAAACAATCTTGCAGCATATATATCTCAGGCTTAGAAATTTGGTGAGAATTCATTCTCGCAGAGATTCTCCCAAAAAGGATTTTGCAAGAATCCAAATAGATTCTCGTAAAATGAGGCAAACACATTGTGCATCAATGTAAAGAATCCAAAGATTCTTGCAAAGATTCTCCCCCAGTAGATTTGCGAGAATCCAATAAGATTCTCGCAGAAATGAACAAATTTCTAGCCCTGTATCTATCTACTACTCGGTACTAGGCCTTGGATTCAAACCCTATCCTCTCCTTCCAATGTGTCAGCTCTCTGACTCTTCCAGGTACAGATGCTTGCTCGTAGGAATTGAACCTTTTCATGTTTTCACACACAAAAAAGACCCATTTTTTCATGCAAATTTACCAATTTTTGGTTTGAAAGAATCCCAGGCATTTTTTCATGAAAATTTGATCTCATTGCAATCATTTACCTTTATAAACGACAACACAAAAGGTATTTTCCAGTACATGTTGCACTGAATTCCTAATATAGTTCCGCTTGCACATAAATGATTAATATTCACGCAACCTAAGGGTTAACCTTTTCCTGTTGTACGGGTCTGGGGGACACCCTAGATTACTGCCAGCTCAGGCGTAGGAGGTCCCCAAGATCACCTAACTAACACTGAAGTATAACTATTTTCACTACCTCTTATCTTCCAAAACACTATCACATGCAATGTATACAGTTCATAAAGGTCTATTGTGCTGATATTTCATTGAATTATGTAGAATATTTCTAAAGATAAATCTAATTTACTTTAGAAGGTATAATGCCATAAGTCTGGGTCGGAAAAAGTGGTCAGACTGGAAAGGGTTAAGCTGAGATGAGCTAAGTTGCAACCAGCAATTAAGTCCTGGGACTTTTAGGTCATCACATACCCCTTTGAAATTTCACAAATTTGATTAAGGAAAAACTACTCCTTTTCTGCATACGCACACAAAATAAAATTTGCAAAATAAATCATGTACAATCCCTATTTTTCACTATCCTACGAATGAGCATGTGAACCCAGAAGCACAGACAGCTGATGCACTGGGCCTCTCCTACACTATGGACGATTGAGACTCTGGCCATGTAATGAACGTGGGATTGGGGCGTGCTGGGTCACAAGTTTGAAACTTTGAAATTACCCATGCAGATTACTAATTTTTTAAATGAAGAGGTGTGAAAAAGTGGTAAGGGTAAAGCACAACATATTTCAATTTAATTTTTATATGTTTCGGGCTATTAAAATTAAATAACAATATTCAGAACTGAATCAAAAAATAGGATTCTACAGTAATATAATATTTGTTTCTTATACCGCAACATTATAAGTTTACTAAAATTGTAAATATTGCACTTTTTGTACAAAAAGGGTCCCTGACCCTATCAACCAAACTCATCTTTATTGACAATATCTTTCTGAAGGATCATAAGAATACCTCCCCAAATATTAATTATGAATCATCCTATATCTATTGTCATCCTATCTATAAAACTAGTTGAAACCATATATTATTTGTCAAATCTTATGAAATTCATAATTTTGTTACAATTATATAAAAGGTGTCACGCTGTCATCAAAACAATGGCATGTGTGAATTTGACATTGAGTGGGAATCTTTTTGGAAATAAAAAATGAAAGTTACAGATTTATCTATTGGAATGTCAACTTTAATGACAGGTAAGGGTCATCATACATTTTTTTTATAAATTTCATTTCATTTGAATTTAATTTCATTTGAATCTACTTTTTGTGCTTGACAATGCAACCTAGACCTTCTGTAATACTTACAAAATATCCATTGTGCCAAGTAATAGGGCTATAATTGTAATGATTGTTTTTACATAACACTCAACAGAATTTAATTTCAGGGATAATATTATTTACAGATAAGAGTTAGTTATAATCACAAAATTGCTGCCATTAATCAGTGGGTTGACATACCATTGAGTGCCAGTATATGGCACGTTTTTCCAGTTTCTGTTTCGTTTCATTGTGACAGTGTGGCTGTTAAATTGTGACAAATTATTATCAATTCTGATTTAAGACGGACTGGGCTCCTTTTAAGACTACTATGGAAACATTTTTAAAGCCGTAGGCCGTCAATGCACACAGCAATGACATGCTAACTAATCAAGCAACCTTATGTATATTGTTGTATCTGTTCACATTACACAGCCCAGTTATGTCAATATCAAATTGTTCATGCTATCCATTGTAACTTAAAACATATCCTACAATAGGCATGTTCAAAACTTCAAGTTCATTGACTCACATTGTCTATGACTATCATTTACAACATCGTGGATCTGAAAATTATACCATTTCTCATAAATTATAACAAAATGTGGCAACAATGGCATGAGAGGGAATCAGGAATGGTGGGTATTTCCTCCCTCCCCAACACACGATTCCTAAAAAAATAAAATATTTCTAATGTTCTCCACAGTTCCAACGCATAGTTTGCAAGTCCAATGCAAGTTTGAGCAGACGTGATGCAGCAGGCCAATCAGAAAAAAATTAATTCAGTCCAACAGAATACAACATGGCAATCAATAATATCAAGGTAATCAGTATATGGATTGGTCATACTTGCCGCATCCTAGAGCAAAAAGGTCTAATTTCCGATGTTTTCTACCTGTGACCACCCCGACAAATATTCCTGAAACTAGTTTTTGCCAGTATCCCATCTCTTTGCAGCATCATTAGGCCCTTGAAAAATAATTTTATGTTTCCTGCCCGAATCCCGTATCCCATTTTTTGCTCACCTTACCAAAGCAAACCTTATCGAAGGTAAAATCTCAAGATATTGCATTATTTCAGGGGGTTTTTGCACACACAAAAAAAGGTTTTTCAATTTTTCATGGTTTTATATGTAGGGCCTACTTTGAAAAATGTGATTATTGATGATCTAAACTATTTGCTGATTTGATAATAAAACAGATGTGTTTTTTATACACAGAACATGTTCATTGGAGGTACAAAGGCTCACAGGCTACACTGCAATTTTAAATGACCAATGAAATGTCAAAAAATAATGAATAATGAAAGAGTCACCTAGTCAATGCTGAGAGCCGAATGCTACATGAAACAACATTAACTTTCAAGGGACCTTACCTACTAGGAAATGTTCATCTGTAGATATCATGCTGACTGATGAGGAAATCTCACTACCCAATGTTAAATTATCAACTTGATAATGACTGTGACCAGTCAACTTCACTTAAGTTTAAGTCAATTGATGCCAATAATAGCCTCACTGTATACTTATAATCAAATTGATACTTATTTTCTTGAAAATAAAACAAGCTGAAGTTTCTAGTCAAAAATAGTTTTTTTTTTGTAAAGTAGCAAAATCTTAAACTTCTATATTGAAATTTATATTTCTCACTGCTGTTGACTGCTAAAAATGTATGAAGCAAGAAAACAACAACCTTATTTCAAAACGTAAACAAAATGTACCAGCAACCTCTGTGTTTTTCTTTTATTTGTAACAAAGAATAGATACTGTAAAACAAGAAATATTTGCGGAAAGAAAATTTTGCGAATTTCAAAATCTGGGGTTTTTGGCGGCATTTTAATTTCACCAATTGCATCAGCATGCCATTGAAATCATTGTACATTATTAATATTAGCGGCAAATTAATTTTGCAATTTTGGGGTATTAGCGAAATTAAATCGGGTGGCTGAACAACTCTGTAGCGTGTTTGAATACCTTTCAACAACAAAAATATTAATAAACAAGTATGAATTAAACTCTAAATGTTCTCGATTTAACAGATAGGCCTACTCATCTTCATAAAAATATTTAAGAGATTCTGAAGCAAAGAGCTAGTTTGTGAATGTTTGTTGCTTTGACGTTTTCCATTGTTCCCGAGCAACAGAATGTGTTCTGCATAAACGCACTTCCGTAAATGCTGTGCCGTGCATGACACGCTAATTTGAATATCAACTGTGAATTCATCATGAATCAACAACGATACGCTCCTGTATAAGGAGATACAGTGAGTTGTTGAATTGTGGTATCATAACTGTCACACTTGCTGCAACTACAACAAGAAAAAAAAAGGTAACTGAAGATGTAGCTCTCAGTGCACTGCTTGCATTACATTGCACTGTTTGAAAACATTTTGCAAGTCATCACTGTCTCCTAAATGAACTCACAAACAAACATGCACAACTTGCTTCATAATACAACCATGTTGACAGCAGAGGGTAATTTCTGCACGAACACTGCTCCTTGACTGGTACGAGATAACCTTCATATCACTTAATAGTGGCTTTATCTTCCTTAAAGTTTAATTAAGGAAAATTAACATCTAACGAGGGATGCTGTTTTTTCCTCAGTTTACATAATCGATTTTTTTCCTGTATATGGATAAATAAGTTCCCTTTGCACGAGATCTAATTACAGTCAAACCCTGTTTAAATTATCCCTTTTTGATATAAACCGGGTTTCTATATTTTACAAATAAAACATTTAAAAATGTAAAACATTTCCAAAGGATGAATAAAGATTAAAAATAATTGTCCAGATCCCCTTTGGGAAGTTAATTTTGTGTAACGTTAGTTTACTTATTTATTTTGTTTACTTATCTATTAAGTACTCCATTAGTGCAAAATCCTACGGAAAGGCAAAATATTTTTAGCGCAATAATTTGTAAATGTACTTTTGAACTTTCTATCCACATCCTCTCATTTTAAAATAGCAAATTGATGAGGGTGCTTAAACTGGGTCAAATTATAGGTTAAGAAAATTCATCTACACCAAATGGATGATTGTGTTTAATTCTTTCAGCTCTAAGGCTGCGTCCACATATACTTTGATCAACACTAAATAGGGGAATACCGTATAGGCCTACTTCTATGTGAACACAACCTAAGGGACTTACAACTTACAGAAAGCATCAACAGATTTCAAATTGACAAAAGTTTCGATATATTTTTCTATTCTATGCAAACAAAGAAATAAAGCCAACTTTGTGACTTTTAATGAACTTATGTGTCACTGAACATTGAAAGGTACAACATTGCTGAAAATTCAATTTTGAGATATGGCTGGCTCAAGTTGATAATGACTGTGAAAATGATCAGGAGGTTGATTTTGAGATGTAGTAAAAGTTGGGCTCCTTAAAAAGTGTGTATTTTTAACATATCAGTTCAAATGGTTGAAATCTGACATCAAAAAATGCCAGCTATAAACTTTTGAGATGGTACTTGTAATTTTAATAAATGTGGTACCATATCTAAGAGGAGCGAAGCGACCAGAAAAATAAAAATAGTGACCTAAAAACGTAATAGAAAAAAAATCTGTGTGCGCATAGCCTTTTTTGACTAAAAAAAAAAAATGCGTAGCGCTTAGGGTTTTGGGCTTTAGCAACCTGAGATAGAATTTTTTTGTTGTTGTTGGCCTTATTAACTAAATTTAGACTTTTGGACCAAAAATGTACCTTTTGATGTGCGTCATCACATATTGGGTTGACCACCTTCATACTCAATAATTAGTCAATTGGAACTTACCAGGGGTCATTGGGAAGAAGCCATGAATTAATGGACTGCATCAATTATCGAGATGTTCTTTATTTGGATAGTTTGGATCTCAATGGGATCCTTGTGAAGAAACTAGAAATGGACTGTATCAATTATCTTTTAGATGGTTAAGACAGGGAAGAAGCTAGGAATGGGCTGTACCAATTCTAGATGTCCTGACTGATTACTCAATGTCAATGTCAAGGTGGTCTATATTACTGACATTCTTTTCTTTCAAGGTACTGACATAGTGAATCAGCATGTATTGTACTCATGGATGTACTGTCAGCATCAAACTTTTAACTTCAATAGCAATTTGCCAAAAATGAATTGAAAATTGCCTAGAATAGAAAGATTGTTAATAGCCAAGTAAAAATGTAGGCCTACATCTTTAAATTATGAAATCAAAGTGCTAACAGCGGTAGTTGTATTGACCAGGACTTGTCTATCTGTTGGTAATTTTCCTCTCCAATAAAATTATGAGCAATCACTAAAAATCTCTTCAGTAAAGTCAACCCTTCATCAATTTTGTTTATCACAGTTTTCATAACTATTATTTCAAGTGGTACCTGAAGTAAACTTACATTGTCCTTTGAAGCACAACATGAAAACCATAAAGTTGACATGATATGAACATTTTAAAACTTTACAACATTTAGAAAATGTAATATTTGGTTAGATCTGCCAAACTCAGAAATTTGAGATGACAAGCAAACTACTTCTTACCAAAAGACAAGTCAGCACAATATAGTATGTGCTTGTCTTGCAACACATTCTGAGAATCTTATTCCCTTGTGGCAAAAATTATTCAAAATCATTCAAACATTGATTTTCATTTAAATGACTCAACTGGTTTAACTTTCTTTCATACAAAGTAAAAAAAAAGACACAATCCAACATCCTGTTATACCTTTGATGAACACAAGCCTACATCAACACCAATGTATGCAATTTCTGCTCCTTGCTTTTTGAGAAATGTATTGAAATTTATACGAAATGTAGGGGAAATTTGATTATCTGTAACTTTTTTGTTCACAAAAAAGACTTTCGTGTAATCAAATTTCCCTTGTTCCCTTTACTAGAAGAGAAAATTCGGTGTTTCCGTAACCTGACCCCTTGTTTTGACCACTTCTTCTGACTACTTCTTCTGACTACTTGTTGTTTACGCCAAAATATACGTCAAATACAGTTTGGCGTATAAAATTTCAATTTACATTGTGTTACGTTAGAAACATGAAAACATATACAATGGGTTGAGAGTTCACCAGCTATTTTTACCACTTGTTATACGGCGGCGTATACTTTGACTTATAAAATTTTAAAATACAATGTGCATAGAAATACCTTCTTGACAGTCTTAACCATATAAACCAGGGATGTACAACGATAAAGTGGAAATATATACGCCGGCGTATAATTTGACGTATGATATTTCTATATAACATTGTGTATGAATGATATTGACACGTGAGTTGTCCAATAAAATTTTAAAGTCGTCAGTCACATTTATGTACTTTTGTTGCTTTATTTATTGTCTTTATAAACGGTGTTGAATATTATAAAGAAAAAAAAAGATACATATTTTTGAAACCACAAGTTTGATCTTCAAATGTAAATTAGTAAATACATTTTTTATTAATTTTACTAGATGTCTTAAAGCTGAACTCTCAATCCATTGTATATGTTTTAATGTTTCTAACGTATACACAATGTAAATTGAAATTTTATACGCCAACTATATTTGACGTATATTTGGACGTATATAACAAGTAGTCAAAACAAGTGGTCAGAAGAAGTGGTCAAAACAAGTGGTCAGGTTACGGAAACACCAGAGAAAATTTATATTTCACACATGAAAGAAAAAAGGCATATCATACTGCATCAAAGTGTTAAATTTAACTAAATCGGGCAAAATAATAGAAACAACATGTTTGACATCTTGAGTCCTCAAAACAAACTTAAGAGAGATATCTTTATAATATTCGTCCTTTAGGCTGCGATCACATAGAAGTATACGGTATAGGGTATTCGCTATACGCTATTCGATGGCTATATTTTATACAGGCACGGCGAGCTTTACGTTTTTTCGAATAGTGCCCTCTTATGTGACCCCGTAGCATCAAATTCACGTGTTCAATTGCATCTATAAGCGTGCCCAGGTAAAATCGCGCACCATATACCCAAAGACGGCGAACCCAGTAAAATCTACTAATTGTTAAGAGAGAACATCAAATGGATCACTGAATACTAAATGGAAATAAACTAATGGTTGAAAGGGGGAACCTTTTGGACCTGAAATCTCTTTCAAAATAGACTCAAGAGAGTTAGGTCCCCCTGTTTTTCAAATGGATTTTTCTGAGCTAAGATTTACCTTTACATGATTTGCCATCAAATAAGACTTGGCAATTGACTTGGATATGAGTAGCAGCCCAGATGCAAAATGGGAGTGAAACTTGATATTCTCACAATCAATGGAGCACCATCATTGTTTGAATACAGTATTTCAGTTTCAACGCTGCTTCGGTAACAAAACTCAATTTACCGAAAACATTTTCAGTGATGGTTCCAGGTTTGGAATCATCCTTTAAAGTACTCATGATACTGCTAGCTGCCACACAACTCTTGTTAAAAGTGTGAAGTGCTTCTTCTAAACAACATTGAAGGTTTCTAAGAAAATACTCTCTTTTCTTGAACATGTTTTTGAAGAATTTTGGCACTTAAATTTATGAAACAAATAGTAAAACAGAAATGGTGAGGATGTGAATTATATGCCTGTTCAAAGTGATGCATATAGACAACCAAATCAAATTTCCTTTAAGTTTTCTGACTGATAGCTCCCATCAACACCATGTAATACAATACTATGTTTGGCACATTTTGTGGTTCACAAGAGGAAAGCACTATCCCAGTAGTCTTCTAGATGGAAGACAATACAAAATATTTTGTGAAACATTTCACAAAACATTTGACACGATGCATGTCATTTGAAATCATCCATGGAAAGGAAGGTGTATTTCAACACCAAACTTTTTTATGTGCGTATTTGACACATCAATACTACGAATTTAGGTGATGGCATGCAGCATCTGAATGTTACTGAAATCAAGAGAATTGACTATATCATTAAATAAGATCTTTACCAAAAATTTGCCAATTCAAAGATACCTACAATTTGTAGATTAAATGGTCTCCATTGATGATACTTGGGAAGTAGATCACCACTACTTGCATTACTGCATGCCTTTGTCGCATCCACAACACTAAAATTAAATTATAGCATGCAGTTGAATAATTCAGAGATTTGTACAATTTATTTGACAAAGATGGTCTTATCGGACTCAAGATATCAGCGGATGCATATCAAGATCATTATTTAACTGCATGTCTTTGACACATCCACGCTCTGAATTCAAGTGATGGAAGGGGGTTACTGACAGCATTAGAATCAAGACAATTCAAGATTCCTTCACAAGTAGCTAAAAGTTTTGGCCAATATCTGTCTTAAACAGGCCTTATTCCTGTCCTCTATGAATCCTAGGCAAATTAACTTTTTATTCTCATGTGAGCATCATCTCTTAACTTTGAAAATGATTCCCATTCACTGGTATTTAATTCAGCTCTACAAAATGGATAACATTCTTTTGAAAGATAGGGCAAGCTCCTTTGAATGTATGTCCATGTTGTTTCCTGAGATGTACATCCATGTAGATGCAATTGATGACAAAAGTGTGCGCCTCGCACACTGTTAAGTGTGTGCGTGTTGATGAGCGTCTTGGTAGAATGTGTAAGTATAACGTGTGGGCGCATACACATGCACAGTTAAATACACAGCGTGAATCCACATATGGTTGATGCATCATCGTGAAGACACAACCTGATGTACATGGATGTACATTCCAAGCTCCCATGGAACTGCTCCAGTATTTCTTTTCATGCGTGTACATGAGCTATAGAGCAAAAATGTTTTATTAAATGGATTGAAGTTAACTCATAAAACATCAATGTCACAAATTTTACAACCCTCTTTCTCACTTAAAATTGTACTGATAGATTTTGAAACAGAAATCAAATTACCCCTAACACATATCTATATGGGGAATTGAACCAATGACTCCCCAAAACCCTAGAGCATTAGTCAGACTAGTCTATGCTGTAACCTGCGCACCAATGTTATTTTGCAAAAGAAACTGCAGAGAACTATTGCTATTGGCAATTTCTGAGACACAGGAAACCACTGGTCATTACTCAATACCACATTTCATAAATGAAACAGTTTCCCTCGCCTCTTCTCAATAAAAATATTTCCCGTCACCTTTAAAAATTAAATTCAAGACAATAAGAAAAAAGTAGAATTGTGAAATTTTGTACGTCATTCATATTCTACAGAGGTGATGGTTAATATCAATGGCAACACATAAGTGTCTTTTTGGTGGTTTAAATATTTGGAAAACAGGAAGGTCTGATTTGATTGGTAAATTGAAAACAATTTAATCAACCTGAATCAACCACCTGCAACGATTTTTCCATCAAATTCACTGTTTTCCATTCCGTTATAATTTATTTGAATTCAAAAATACAAACTGAAGTCATTTCCTAAATGTCCTTAATTCAGATGTTTTTCAAGAACAGCTGTTTGTCGACATGTCATTGTGAATGCTTAGAGAGCATGGATGTGCATTTTGTTAAATTTAACACAAAGATGCTACATATTTGACTTACAACTAATACCATCCTCTGATCTCCCAATCTAGTGAGATCCCATGACATTATCCCAACCTTTAATATGCCTGATATCCAGGTTGTATTCTTGTAAGGTCAGACTCCACCTCACCAACCTCTGGTT
>JXSR01S061546.1:98088-110245 GCA_000969725.1 Ophiothrix spiculata | reverse complement strand
CTTTTCTAGTAGATGATTGTGAAAAACATTTGTCACAATAACTACATTTATAAGGTTTCTCTTTGGTATGTGTTCTCTCGTGCAGTCTGCTCTCGTGAGCTTTCCTTTGGGATCCATGTGAGAAGCATTTGTCACAATAATTACATTTAAATGGTTTCTCTCTAGTATGCGTCCTTTCGTGTCTGACCCTGTGGCTTGAATTTGAGAAACATTTGTCGCAATAATTACATTTATAAGGTTTCTCTTTGGTATGTGTTCTCTCGTGAGCTTTCCTTGGAGATGCATGTGAAAAACATTTGTCACAATAATTACATTTATAAGGTTTCTCTTTGGTATGTGTTCTCTCGTGAGCTTTCCTTGGAGATGCATGTGAAAAACATTTGTCACAATAATTACATTTATAAGGTTTCTCTTTGGTATGTGTTCTCTCGTGACTTTTTCTTAGACTTGGCCACGAGAATATTTTGTCGCAATAATTACACTGACATGTGTTGTGCCACGTCTCGTGGCTGATCCTGGCACTTGCTTCTGAGAACATCTCATAGCAATAGTTACACTGATCAACGAGATATTAATATCTCGTTGCACTGATGAATCCGTTCATGTTTTGTCAGGTCCAGTCCATCTCGAAAACGTTTGCTGCAGTAATTACACCGATAATTACACTGATAATATATGTCTTTGAAGTGTCTGTGAAGAAACTGATCAATATTACCGGTATGCAATCGTTTATGTCGTTTGATGTGGTTGTTAAAACGTTCAAAATTTGCAAACGATAATGTACAGAAAGTGCATGAATATGGCCTCATTTTGTCGCCTGGATTCATCGTCAGCAGGGGGTCGTCAGTGGTATTATATAGCACTGCCTAATTCACAACAACCAGAATGAACGTGATTTTGACTGCGTTCTCTGAATGACTCATGACCGGAAGTACGTTAAGGGTGCACACCACTTATTAAAATTATAAATATTATTATAATTAATATAGCGTGTTACGTATGGGACAACTGCAAATTTAACAACAAAAACTTTAAACTGCAATCTCTCTGAAAGTGCTTTGGTGGCAATAATTATTTTTATCTTATAAAATAGGTACATTGTCACGGGTTCGAGCCCCGGGCCGGGCGGTTTTCGTCTCCTTGTTTCCTTGGGCAAGAAACTTTACTCTACTTGCTCCGTGACTCCCCTGTACGAATAGACTCCTTCATCGGGTATGCATGTTATGCAAGTACTTGTATCATTGATTGATTGATTGATTGATTATCCTAGTTCAACTGAACATAGTATTTAGGCAGTCGAGCTTTTGATGGTATTGAATTGTTTAACGATGGGTACAGTTTATAGTTCTTTTTGAGCTACCAAATATTTTATGTAACAAGTCTTTATTATCTTCTAATCAATAACGGATAATTGGTGTTGTAAATTACCAAACGTTTTCACCAAATACTCCTCAATGTGGTAGTATTGATTTTTCATCACGAAGCCTCCGTTATTAATAAAAAATACATTGGAACTATATATCAGATTATAAGATAACAAAGACTTGTTGCACCAAATATTTGGTAGCTCAAAAGAACTATGTTTTCAGCCTTACGCATGGCACATTTGTCCCACTAAATAACTACAATGTTTTAGAGCCAAATTACACCATTAATATATCAATTAGCACATGAAATAGGAAGTTGCATTGCAAATGGAGAAGAAAGATCAGATTTAAACCCATAATAATTAAGCGAAATTGCTATAAAATACCTCAAAGGTCCTAAACTACACAAGTGTCATAATACAAGGATGAATTCTTGAACTTGACTCTAACTTGCACAAGTACTATTTAGCAGGAGCAGTTTAGGAGCTTCAAGCAAAATAATTGTCCCATACGTAACACTAGTGTTGGAAGAAGGTTAAGTGTTATGTAAAACTTTTGTGCACATTTAATTTGTATCATTCAAGCCTTCATTTTACAATTTGGAACAAATTATAGGGCCTAACTACTTAGAATACTGTTTCCAGGTAAAACATATGAAGTACAAAACGAAAAAAACACACCTTAAATTGATACAAAGAACATTTTGGAGGAGTGCTATTGGCCTGTTGTCATAAGGAGGGGGGGGGGGTTAAAGCCCGGGGTGCAGTCCAATTCTGGAGGCGACAAAAGACAAAAGACCCCCCTTTTCAGCATCTGTCACCAAAAGACCCCTCTATTTTATTATAATCGCATATGCTTTCACCCAAAGAGCCCGTAAATGTTTATATTTTTCTCTCACCGAATGCCAAATTTCACTCATGCCGAATGAAAAAAATCCTGCTCTCACCGATGAGTCCTCATTCTTAGACCAATGAGACCTCATATTTTGATATTTTACTCTCATCATGCTCATCGGATGCCAAAAACCATGCTCTCACCCAATGGCTCTTCATTTATTGAGCCTGTGCTCTCACCGAATGCCCCAGCCTGTCGGAGTGCAGACCTTACACTCGTATCCATCTCAAATATGACTGCCCCACAGGGGTTAAAGTTTCGATTTGTAAATATTATCATGTGAATTTAGTTCTGTCATGTATACATAAGATTGTCACGACGGAAAACCTAATCAATATTTGATTCTCAACCCAACATGTCTCATGGGTACAAAATACGAAATTGTGTCTTCATCATCAGACCCACTTACCAAGCTGTCTTGCTAATACAGATCAATTTACTTCGTATCCTTTCACCCTCTCCACATCGTAGATGATACTCTTCAATAGCGCACAAATCCCAAAGGTCCAATGAGATGATTGGAAAATGGCTTTTTCAAGATTGAAAGTAGCCCTTGAACACTTTTAAATCATTACAAGGGAATACAGGTCAAGTTTACTTGACCATACAAGTGACATAAGAAGTTGAAGATTGAAGCTGAAATAGAAATCTTATCAAAGTCAACGAGAAAAAATACAATTTCATTATGACCCTATTTTCAATACAATGTAGTAAATCAGATGAGATTTGATAATGTACAGGTATTTTGCTTAATATTTTTCCGAAATTTCAATTGCTAATAGGTTTTGCTAGGTAATAATGCACTTTTGTATTTGTATTGAGTACGGTCAATCCCTACATTGAAATTTCATTGGTAAGGTCAATTTGTAATCTTTTCATCTCTTCAGGTTCAAAACATAATCTATACTGATTTGTTTATTATATACTTTTGTTTTGTTTTTCCTCCGTTCTCTAATTCCAAGTTATAGTTATCACCTCTCTTGGATGCATGAATCATGATGATTTGTTCATCCTTTGTATTCTGTGAAATAAAGCTCTACAGAATAAACAGAATCTTGATGCAACAAAATACACATTAGATAAATAGAGAAAGTACATTCCCTGAAGACGTTTTCTTTACATATAAACCATGCGTATGTATTAATTATATTGTTACAAACCTGTATATATAAGGCTAAATAAAATTAATAGTTTGTCTCAAAGCTCTCCTACTCTTGAAAAACTACTGCGAAATGCGGTTGTTTTTTTTTAAAGATTTTTTTTTCGTGTGTGACAGAAGTCCTGAGAGCTATTTTACAAGAGTTCCATATGTAACCCCTCATATATTTACATGGTATCTTTTTAGAACTCAAAAACACAATAAAGAATCAAATAAATTAAATTAACCATTGTTGTCATTTGTTTTTTGACATTTTCGGTGAAAAAATATTTAAGAAGGGCAACAAAATCCATTTTTAGGATTTTGAGGGAAACTAAAGCGGGTGAAAAAATTAATGAGCGCGGGAGCTTTGAGACAAACTATTAATTTTATTTGGTCTAATGACATTTAAAATAAGCAACTTGATGTAGGAAAGATGAAGTACTAGATTTCTGTACAATATAATTAGAGTATCAAGTCATTGTCGTGACGAAAATAGATCTCTTCATCTTTCTAATTAAAGTCAGTAATTAAAGTTTAATCAACATGATAATGGAATCAATGCTGTTGCGAGGAGCTGATAAACCAAATGTAGATAATTTCAATTCTTTAACCATAAATGCGGCGATAATAACATACACATTTTGAATTACTCGTATCTGTCTGAATTTATAAAATGGAATTTGTCGGGACTTTGTTTGTTCATTTGGCATCAACAAGGCCATTCCATGCTGTATTTGGGTTACCAAATTTGAATAGTCAAAGATTCTGAATGGAGGAATAATAATATTATCTTTGCTCGTGGCAATCAGTGTAAAATAATCAAACATCCTTTACAATACTCTAGCGGAATGTGAAGATAGCAGTGTTATATTTGCTTTCCCATAAAACCCGGGATAAAACCAGACATTTTATGATATTTGCATGGACACTACAGCGATGTTACCACTATGTTCATACTTGGTAGAAGTTTATATATTTCGGATTATCTAGAAATTAAGTTTGTTTATAACTTGTGTTGGGAATAATTTTAATCGACGTACATTGGATATTGTTATAAGTTTATACGACCATGCTAACATCCAAAGAAGTAAGTGACATTCTTTATTTTTCAGCTAGCTGATAATGCCTTATTCTTTTTGTCTGGGTTGTAAAAACATAGGAAAATAAAAAAAGATACCAACTCTACACGCCACATTATTGTTTCAAGCTTTATGCCTTGTTTGGTCTGTGAAAAGCATACATATATCCCGGGGGACCAGGAGTTTCTAAGATCCCTTCCACACCAGTGTAGTAGTCCTGTAGTTATAATAGTCCGGGTTGCACAGTACGGAATATATGCTATACGTTAAATCATTACTTTCACGCTTTATTCTGCTTTGGTGTATTGAAAACAGACTTAAAGCCCAACGTCAGGGATGACAAATAGCTACAAAAGGCCCTTAGTACATTGCCCACCTCCAAACCGAACTTACTACGTTTATCCTTGAAAATGTAAGCACAACTACTTAAAGGTTACATGCAAAGAAGGTGAACACTGAGCAGTAATGAACCAATTAACACTAATATAGGACGAATACACAACAATTCCGGCATTGTTTTGCTTCCCAATAAAAATAAAAGCATTTTTAGAATACACAACACAAATCTATACCACTTAGAGTCCACGAATTATGACATGTATAAAGGTTACCTGACCTGTGCAACTAACTTCTGCAGTGCATAGAAGTGTATACAGTTTAAGCAGTATTTTTGTGTGTTGAAATTTTTCACTAACCTGTTATTGACTGGTATTAAGTTAATTATATTCCAAATGATGCTTTACAATAATGTATGAATCTAAAATGATATTAAAAGTAAACTTTAAAAAACTGTTTTCAAATTAAACACCGTTTCTAGTCAAAAGTCAAAAAATATTTCAATATATAATATCAAAACCCCATTGGTTTGCATTGTGACTGGCAACACTGCATAATTCTTGGGTAACCTTTATTCTTGTCATTTTGGGTGTTGCTTGAATCATTGGTTTTTGTGAAATGGTCATTGAGTAATAGTTATTTTATCTTATTTTGCTGTTGCTTTGGTGAAAATTGATTACTTTTGTGTTTAATTTGTTTGATACAGCTAAATTCTAGACTTTGGTGTCAAATATGCCCAGCCTTTGCATGTAACCTTTAAGCACTTCTGGTACTTCTCTGGCGCATTTTGAACATTCATTAAGTGGCACGTTAACAATCGATGATCTCTGTTGGGCTTAAAGTTTTGTTGCCTAATTGTAAAACAAAGAATTATCAATTTTTTCATATTGTGTTATTCTTAATCCTATATCCTAATAGTAATAATATTGCTTAATAAAGGCGGATGCTAAAAGACAAAAAAAAGTTTTTGAAAGTATGAAGTATTAATGTAAACCCTATGAACCCACCTTCTACTGGGACGTTTAACATCCCATCCTATACTAAACTTTGTTTCTAATAAATACGTCTTTATTTTGTGATGTTTTAATTATTTGATTTAGGCAAAATGGAAGTTCAGAAGAGCTGCTCGAATGATCATTATGCAAACAACAATCAACAAGTAAGACAACATTTAACTTAGTGGTAGACACTAAATGTAATGTTCAATAATTGTTATTGTCAGTCATATAACCAAGGATGGGATGACTCCTTGGTAACAGCTCGCTAGTCCGAAGGTTCGCCAGTCCGAAAATGAAATAAGGTTCGCTAGTTCGAAAGCGTATTTTCCTATACCTGAGGGTTCGCAAGTCCGAATTTGAAAAAAAAGGTCCATCAGTCCGAAAATAGGGTTTGCTAGTCTGAATTTGAAAAAGATTCGCTAGTCCGAAAATGAAATAAGGTCCTCTAGTCCTAAATTAAAAGGATTCGCTAATCCTTGATTTTCCCCGATTTTTTTCAGACTAGCGGACCTTTTTCATTTTCGGACTATATAAACGAAATTTCGGACTTGCGAACCTTCGGACTGTAATCGACTCCTTGACTCTATATAAAGGCTAAACCATAGTCGGCCTCCAAACAAATTTTTTCCTACCAAACATTTGGTCGTGACGTCACCAAATATTTGCCATCGAATTTAAAGTATGAACGGGTAACAAACATTTCGTCCAATGTATATCAGATATGGCAATTCAATAACATGTGCTATCGATTTCTAGCGCGAAATTTTATTTGATCTCAACTCGGTGTTGAAGTTATTTTGTTTGGAGTCACTCGTCATTTTGGCGTCACGACCAAATGTTTGGTAGGAAAAGGGCCGACTATAATTTTGCCCTAATAGTTGTTAAAATTACAAAAGAATTTCTTTCATTATTAGATATAGTAGACATCGAAAATTTCAATGACCTGTTTTATCTTGTAAAGCGTGTAAAAGGGATATATAGAAAACATATTGCTAGTGACAAGCTCTCTTTAATCCTGTTTCATCTATGACCATGTTCAATTTGTCACATACATGTACATGATAAGAGCAAAAACATGTTCGGCAAACTCACTGATCTCGGCAAACTCCGTTGCTACAATCATAATCACCCGGAAACATTCGCGCAAAAAAATTGTAATAAATTGAATTTCAGTAAACCAAAATATCTGACCTTACGGAAGCGTTTTATGGCTTCAAAATGATAACAATGCAAATCTCAAAAGTGATGTATAAAATCATTAATTACGTCATACAGCTTGCTTTGCATGTTTGTGGTGGTCGAGGATTTCAAATTTAGAGAATAAAAATGCAAAGTAATTATCAAAATCCCCTAAATGAAGATCATGACATCTGAAATAAATTGTGAATTACGGTATTTGCCAGTGTAGCTACGGTAAGCTTACTTTGCATGCTACATTCTGCATTCTACCTACTACCTATGATCGCATTCTGTAACTCGAAATCACTGAGTTTATCATGTTGATTGAATGATAAACAAATACCCAATTGCTACAAAAGAAGATATGTGGCCTTTAATTTAAGTCAATTGATAATAGTCAAATGAATTGTTAAACATGGAGTAAAAGCTTTACAGGTCATACATTATAGACATATCAACAACAGTTTTAGGCGAGTTATTTGACCTTCAAAAAAGTGAAACTCACCTTTATTAATTACTCATCAATAGAATGCAGTATGTAGTAGGTAGAAGGAAGAATGTAGTATGCAAATTAAACTTACCGAGTGTGGCCAGCATTCATCATACACTATAACTTTTGCATAAGAAATTAAAACCTTCTCATTTCATTCAAAAACTCAGTTGTAAAACAATAACATTTTTGTATTCTTAAAGAACGACAGCCGAAGTTGACGATTCAGATGGCAAGCTTTCCTTTGTCAATGCCTTTGATGGAACAGAACTTTCATTTGACAAGAAATACTACAGGGCAAAACGACAGGTTGGTAAAAGTTGTTTCATTCTCTAAAAAAATCATGATTTAAGCAGTTCAGTGTAGATTGCTTGCCAAAGTCAGATCATCATGTTGATCATGATCACGTGAATGTACATATATGTGATGGCTCACTCCGAAAGGGGGACTTTGCAAATGAGATCAATTTCGATTTTATCATTTCATCTCTTACAGCATTTTCTAAGCTTGAAAATGTCACCTTGCATGTTGATATTGATCAAAGCGATCAAATCTTACAACAAATAATCTGCCGGAAATTCTTATTATTTTCCTTATTTTGTTGCAGCGTATTTCCCCCAGTTTCTCGAAAAGCATTCTCTCGCAAAACGGTCCCCTTTTTTGGGGTGAGTCATCACATATAGGCTATATCTTCCTATGAGTTGGGCATAATTAATTATAATTTTCCATTTGCTACCAATAGCAACTCAGAACTGACAGAAGTGCTTGTTTGTTTCTTTATTTATTTTGTGTTTGTTGTATATCATGATATAGACGCAGATTACACAGGATGTGAAAAATATTTTGAGTATGGAAGTAGAGGACCGAAAAAGTGTACACCTTGACTTAGTAAGTAGCACCCCGAAAATGTTTAAGATTCATCTTGTATATGTTAAGTCATTTTTTTTAATAATAGCAGATGTTGCGCAACTTACACGCCCTAATTGTCAATAACGTTCCGGGTATTTTTTTTATCCGTATCCACAAATGTGCATGCGCTGCACATGCGCCTTTGCGGTTGTAGATAAAAAAAAATACCCGTAATGCAACGCGAATGCGATGAACAATGCGGGCGTGTAATATTTGCAGCCATTTGCTATCGAGATGTTCAACAATTCCTACTGAACCAAGAAAGCCTTATCATTCAGAACAGTGCATCTTGTTTGATTACAGGCAATTCGTGGTCTGCAATCAATCTCATCTTTTCAGGAATACCCATCCCATCTACAGGAAAAGCTGGCAAAAACTGCTTACTTCTATACGTAAGTATCATGTGAGAGTAAGAAAATGAGCATAATGCTGCTTACATATTCGTTTAAGTTTGCAGCTTTGTCGCTGCATGACGTATATTTTTTGCAAAAACTTGCCGCTTCCGGTTGTCGTAACGGCAAAGCTACATGTCGCTGAGATAATCGATATCGGCAAAATTTTGT
The DNA here is from genome assembly GCA_000969725.1 of Ophiothrix spiculata. Taxonomy (NCBI): domain Eukaryota; kingdom Metazoa; phylum Echinodermata; class Ophiuroidea; order Amphilepidida; family Ophiotrichidae; genus Ophiothrix; species Ophiothrix spiculata. Next base: position 101,289 of record JXSR01S061546.1, on the reverse strand, counting down.
CGCACGACAAGAATTTTCGAGCTGAAATGAATTCAACTTTCAGAGCGACAAGAAGCCGCAAATCTGAAAAGCGACAAAACTGCAAAGCTACAAAAGTGTGAAAGAAAGCAAGCGACAGAGCTGCAAAGCGACAACAAGTATGAAAGCAGCATTAGATCACTGACGCTCTTACTTTCGAATCAAATTCATGATTTTCACACTTGCCATTTGATGCTAATTTTGTAAACATGGTAAAGAAAACATTTGTTAAGTCTCGTGACCACGTTGACCATGCACTACCAAAACTTTGTCCCTGGAGCTCACTCTTTCATGTAAGAACATGACCTAAACCATTTGCAAAAGATTTGTTTATCAATTTTAAAAGACAATCTTGATAAGTGATGAATTATAGTCTTATCCAGATTCTAGAAGAACATCACGTACATGAAGTTGATTGACCCACGTAAGGATCTTCTTATGACACTTAACGAAAAAAAAACCCTACCAATAAACCTTAAATACTGTATGATGCTCCTACTTGATCTTGTTTTTTAGGATACCTGCAAAAAAGGTTATTATAAGACAAGGTCACCATGCTGAAACGTTCTACTTTCTAGTGACAGGGCAAGGTAGGATCTGGGATAAATATACTAGTCCAAGCATAATTATTCTAAGTTGCAATAATAAGACATACTCTATTGTAACAGTTTGTTTAAAAACTGGTCTGACTGTGATTACATGCAAGTATGAACACGTGAACTATAGCACATCCAGTTTCGTTATTTTAAATGAAGCTACTTGTCTTAGTTCTTTAAACATACTAGTATGCAGATTCTTTAATTTACCGGGAAGAATCATAATGGATAGCTGGGTTTTAAACGGGTGTCGCTATTTTCGCTTAGAGAAGTGCCGTCATTTTCAGTTTAGAGAGCCGACATTTTGATATACCGATAGGCTAGTTTTTTTTAGCAAGTGCATGTCAAAGATTCTTGCAGGAGTATCGAAAGATAAACTCTCAAAAATGGGTGTCTCAATGGAAAGATTTAGTATTCTGTATTGGGAGCTTATTGCGACGTTTGCCCCTTTATTATGCATTTTTGTGAATCTGCGTGTATAAATGCCGAAAGTAGAAAGTAGCTGATCTCTTGACGATAAAATTCTCAATAGAGTATAACGGAAGGTAGCGTCTTATTATTTGATAAATGCTATTTTTCAACTCAACATCAATTCCCTGTACCAAACAGCCACAGAAACCATCACAGACTACGAAGACCAGCATCAGGACAGAGAACCCGTGTGTAAACTGGTAACATCTTATGAAAAAGGAGATTGTTTCGGCGAATTGGAAATCGTCCATAATGTGCCAAGAAAAACAACAATTGCTGCGGAAACTTCGTGTCAAGTGTTGGCTATTGCAAAAGAGGTAAGAACTTACTTCTTGGGGAATGCCCATGTAAATATATCACATGAAATAAGACCATCATAAAATATACTATATTTGGCGAAATCGGGTTATTGACTACATGCAAAGGGGTAGAATTCAGGTTATATCTTCTTTTTTTTTTCGTTTTTTTTTTAAATATTTTTGTATAAAATAAGGCTTCTTTTTCGTCCACTTTTAACGTCTGCCACCATATGCATAATAACAAATATTGTATGGTATGAATACTACATTTGAGGTCGGTATTTCGCTGTATCTATCATTCGTGTATTAGCCATGTTCTACCCCCAAAAAAAAGATAAAAAGAACGATATGTTTTTACTAGAAAGATGAAAGATTCTATGCCGAATCGTGATCTTCATGATATACTTGTCCTTCGTTTGACTCCTGAAATTAGTGGAAATTCACTCTTTTTGAAGTGATTTTCACTATACAGAACTACTCCTTTTTGAGTGGTTTACAAGAGTTTCACTCTTTATGGGACAAAAGTGAAATTTTCACTCCCAATAGAGTTTACATTTAGTGAGTAAATGGATCTTGAATCACATAGCTACAAAATGAATTGTAGCTTTCTAATGCTATTTATATTTCTTTCAGGATTTCTACGACCTCTTTATGAGTGAAGAAGAGCCTGCATACGAATTCGAACATTTCACATTCTTAAGGTAATTTTGGATTCAAAGTTTAAAGAAAAATGAATTTGTATCCAACGGTAACTATATGCAAACTCAGTACTAATGGGGCAATCTACACGGGAGTGCAAATCTAGATAAAAACGCATCTCCGTAAATCGCTTTGCAAAAGACTATGGCTACATGGGCGTCATATCCGGATATGCTGCACAGCGCTCGGTGTACGCGTACGTACGTGCAAGCGGGCTACGGCGCACGGACAACAAAACTTCACGGAGGTAATGATAGTTATGACACTGCAAGTAATTCTGGTCAGTGTATCCGTTCGCAAATACAAAGCTAACTGTATTTCATTTTTTACTACTCTTTTCCACCAATCACAGAACAATACCATTCATTAAAGGCTGGCCAATCAGGAAACTGTATGAACACCCACAGATGTGCATGTGTCACTTTTTCAAGTAAGAATAATGACCAATATAACCGATAAACAAAGGCTAAGCAAGATATGTCTTGTTAAATTTAAGATAAAACACAGTATAGGAAAGCAGAGCTGAAAGCTTAAGTAAAGGAGGAATGTAACAGTAGAAATACGATTCTAAAAGAATTTATGCTTACACTCTGCCTTCTATTTAAAAAGATTATAGATTCAATCGAACACGTTAATTTGATGCTACCGGGTCGGGCCACATAAGAGGGCACTATTCGAAAACCCGTATAGCTCGCCGTGCCTGTATAAGATATAGCCATCGAATAGCGTATAGCGAATACAATATTATAGTATACTTCCATGTGATCGCAGCCTTAGAGTAAAGTTTCTTGCCCAAGGAAACAAGGAGATATGGTCGCCACCGGGGCTTGAACACACAACCTCGATATTACGAGTCCCGTACTCTAACCACTGGGCCACGATCCCCTCTATATTTAGATATTAGGGTGTTTCTTTATAACTGGGGTCCAATGGATTTTGGTGTCCCTGTAACATAGTGATGTTTTTCAAAGCTGGAATTACTCATTGGTATTTATGTTCAGATTAATTTGATGGTGTGTGAATTAAAGGGTTATACACACCCCTTATTTTGAAAGCCAAAAACATAATGAAGCATGTGCCGTTTTATCTTTATACATAAAATATGTACGTTTTCACAA
>JXSR01S061546.1:34190-52453 GCA_000969725.1 Ophiothrix spiculata | reverse complement strand
GAACAACTCCTAGAAAGAGAAGAAGAAATCTCAGAATTAAAAGCTGAACGAAATAACACAAGGGTAAGTATTAAAACCAACATAACTATTGTTACGGTCAAAGATTTAAAATTACCAAGGCCAAAATCACCTCACCGGTTCTTAAATAAAACAAAATAAATACAATGAAATTTGGAATACTTTCAACAATTTAATACAGGTACTTTCTTTGAGCACAGTTAAAACTCTTGTAAATATCTTAATTTTACTTTGTATAAGAAACTTACAGTTTCGAGATAATGCTGCAAAATCCGCGCGATCCTAGGATATTTCACAATTTATAAGACTATTAATCTGAGGCAAAAAGTTATGGTATAATCACAAGTCCCGAAATCCAATTTCAAAACGTTCCTGACAAACTCCAACGACGATTTATAGTCCAGCAATCACAAAGAAGCTCTGCTTGGCATAGAAGCTGGGTCCAATGCACATGAATATTATCCTCTTGGTCATAATAATAATAATAATAATAATACACTGCATTTATAAAAGCGCCTGATACGAAAATCCCTAAGCGCATACAAGAACATTTATAGGTATTTACATACAAATACATGAAAATTATACACAAATTCATACAGAATATATCACAAAGCTTAAAACTACATAAATATAACACACAGGTTGTCCTCAATTCTCTATTCGTAATATATCGCTACCTCCAATCTCCATCCAAAATTTAAAGTCCACTCAGCTGTTTAACTCCGTCCAACAAAATCAAACTCCTCAAGCAGTTCTCAAGCTGCTCTAACAAAGTCAATTCGACTTCTGCCCAAAATCTCACAAGGCCCGAGCCACGGTCTTTTTCAGAAAAATTCCCACATGTCATTCTCATATTTAGCATAGCATAGCATGCAGTGTTTACATGTGGGGAATTTCTCAAGCACAATTCTATGTTGGGAAATTCCCATGATCACCTGATAGGTTCATGCAATCAATTGCCTATTTATAGAATTGAAAATTACGCTAGATTGCAAAATAAAATTCACTCAAAAAAAATTCCCTTTTTGTGGCAATCAAAGATCTCAATAATTAAGTTTCCTTAATCAAATAATTAATTAATCAATAAAAACAAATAATTCAGGTACACACAACACTATATAAATCTTGAAGTATACAGTAAGCAGCAAGTTCATGCACATAAACCAATAAGAGCATTGTTAAACTTAAGGTTAATGTTTGTCCATTTGGTAGCAACAAAATTAGTCAAAAATAATACCAAATCATGAAAGATTCATGTACAAAATTTATTAATACGCAGTGATTTGGTCTTAATCAATTCTAATCAATCATTGCTAGTCTCTTGCACAATACAAAACCACCAGTTCACATTTGTGTAGAATCCAAGGGATATTCTATGGATAACTTAACAGAGTCTGATTGCTTATTTCAAGGTTTATAGAGTATAGGAATGTTTGGCTAGTATATGCACACGTAAATGTTTCCATTGCAGTCCTGAGGTGACATGGTGCCTTCAAAGTGTACAATGAAATTATATATGCCAATTCAGATGAATATCAAGTTGAATCAGCCCTTGCATTCAGATTCACTTAAACCTCAAACTAAAATTAGTCCTTGTCAAAATTTTTGTTATTGCCATAAATCTCTTGAGTTTCAGATCAAAGATACAATTGATTCTGTTTTTCCATTAAACCTGAAACCAAAAAAAATGAAGGGAATAGAATGGCTTTTATTTTGTGTAACTGTGTTTATCCAAAGAATTGTACAGCATCCCAAATATCAGAAGAATCATGGTCCTTTATACACCAATAGAGGTCAAACATAACCTAATGTTTTGATTGTGTTTGCTCGATTGCAGTACTAATAAAACAAGAGAGTCTTTTCCAGTCCCTCTATTATAAAGTGTCTGAATCCACAAGTTATTCCACTATTGTTAAGAGTTGCGCATACCTACATATGTTTCATTTAGGCGCTTTGGGCAAAGTTTCAAAATTTATTCTGAAATTGATTTAGACTTGATATGTTTTACCAAATATTGTGAAAATTTCGATTTATGTATTTCTGGGAGGTCAAAAACTAGAAATTCATTTTAGTTGTTGATTTGGGCATGAGGTTGTTTATTCTTAAAATATTTTGTTTTAATGCTATAATGCTTTTATTGCTATAATGCAAGAAAGAAGCAAAATTTGGTCGGTAAAGCTGTCCTTCAGCATCATGGATTCCATATAAATTGAAAGAAAATTCACTTTAGCATTAGACCTGTTGATAAAGCCAATTTTAAATTATGGTAACATTTTTAGTTGCAAACAACGATATTTAATTAAGGAAGAAAGTCTATATATTTAATGCTTTAATTTGACATTAAAACTTTCCATGCTGCCATTATTACTGCTAACATTTCAAATACAATCTTGAAATGTTTAAAAATGTTGGGGAATGATATTGAATTTGTCCAATATCCCTTTCAAGTACCTCTCAAATTTGAGTCAATCTATAATTGTCAGCTTTACAAAAGAGTTGAACATGGAAGTAAATCTACCAAATTGACTGTAAAGTGGCACAAGGTTTTCAACTTATTGCCAACATTCAAAATGTCTGCCTAAATGATGCTCTGTTGATTGAAACACGAGGCTGAAAAATGAAAAGTGATTTGTAGACTATGTAATTGACATGGTGATAGTTACTGTCTGCTTTGACTTCTTGGGATGACGTCAGGATGAAACGGCTGCATTTTATTTGCCATTTATTTATGTTTTAAGTGAACCAGTCTTGTTGCCTTTATTTCATATTCAAAACTAATAATATATATTTAAAGGTGTAGGATCGGATTTAAAATTTACTTGTAGGTAGCTAATTAATGTTGATTTCTGAAATACATTTTGTTAGGTTTCATCCTTGCTTCTTGTTTGTTCAGAGGCAAAGGAAAGTATGCAACCCAGGGGATGAGACTGCTATATAAATACATAAGAATTGGATAATGGATAATAGGCATAGCAATTGACCTTACACTTTCTGCTATATCTGAAAAAGCAAAGAGTTTGGAGGTGAAATTCTGGATTAAAATCAGAAAATACAGACTTTTATTTAATATCAAAAATGCACTACTTCTGGTTGAGCCCTAGGGGATAGAATGTAAACAAATCCAACACGTTAATGAAGCGAAACATGCTTAATGAGCAGGTTGTTACAAGAGTAATGAAAAACCATTCGCAAATGAATTGTTGCAAAAATATGTCATATTACGTGTTTAGTAGTTGGTCATAAACTGGTTTTTATTTTTTATTTCACACCAAACAAAAATTTGAAAAGCCATACCAATTTGCGTAACTTTTCCAAAGGGATTAATTTTGTCACTGGATATGCTGAATTAAAAATTTCAAGTGTAATGTAGGGCTTTACCCAAATAGGCCAATAAAAACAAACAAACTGGGATAAGATGTTAAATGTGTGTACTTAGTTTCCAGGCTTGATTAGAATTTTAAGAACGCCTGACCAGTTTGCTTTGCCTTCTGAAATGATGACATGGTTTTGATGGCCTAAGAGTATCTTTACATATTTAGTGGTATTTGCCCTAGAAAAAAGTGCCCTTTCAATTTCAAAGCCTATATAGTGTGTCAGTAATGTTTAAATGAGATGAAATTGCCATATATTGGACTAGCCTTTCAAATACCCACCATTGCATCATACATCATATATTTTTAAGAATTAATGGTTTGATAAATAATAAAAAATGGTTAAATACAGATTTCCTCGATAACATTAATACTGATTATGATGACATCAGCTCTCCCAGCATTTGGTATGATAAAACATTGAGCCCATATTTATTGGTCGAGCTATGAGTTGCAAAAATATTGGGCGAGACGCAGTCGAGCCCAATATTTTAAAACTCATAGCGAGACCAATAAATATCGGGCGTAAATCATCCAATTTTATCATTATCATGTTTTGGATCCAATATTTTCCCTCACTTGGACACCTCAAAACATGATAATGGCCTGCCATGGCAGCACTTTCATGCCCATCCGTATCCCTGGTCTATGACGTATTTGGACTTAGGCGAATTTCTTGATTTTTGCTTGTTGGATTTTGTTGGACTGTGATATGTTAGGGTTATAGTAGCATGTCTACTACGCATTTATATACTTTCATAACCCTAACTCCCAAAGCCTTATAAACTATCTAAGTCCGAATACGTCATACAAATGTCCTGTTTCCCCTGGGATTTGAACCCTTGACCTCTCGTATCACGTTCCAAGACCCAGCTATGGCACGCCACCGGGTATGGCCTGCCATGGCAGCACTTTCATGCCCATCCATATCCCTGGTCTATGACGTATTTGGACTTCTTGAATTTCTTGATTTTTGCTTGTTGGATTTTGTTGGACTGTGACGTGTTAGGGTTATTGAGTAGGTTGTTACAAGAGTAATGAAAAAACATTTGCGGATGAATTTTTGCAAAAAATATGTCATATTACGTGTTTCGTAGTTGGTCATAAACCACAAACTAGTCCTAGTTTTTATTTTTTTATATCACACCAAACAAAAATTTGAAAAGCCATGCCAATTTGCGGAAATTTTCCAAATGGATTAATTTAGTCGAAGGATATGCTGAAATTAGATTTTCAAGCGTAATATAGGGCTTTACCCAAATATTCCAATAAAAACAACAAAATGGGATAAGATGTTAAATATGTATACTTGACTTTCCAGGCTTGGTTAGAGTTTTAAGAAGGCCTAATCATTCTAATTCGCTTTGTGAAATGATGACATGGTTTTGATGGCCTTGCATTCTAAAGTGTCATTGCATATTTAGTGGTATTTGCCCTAGAAAAGAGTGCCCTTTCAGTATCAAATTCAAGGCCTTTTGTTACAGAAATGTTTAAATGAGACGAAATTACATATATTGGCCTAGCCTTTATAGTACCCAACATTGCATCATACATCATGTATTTTTTAGAATTGATGGTTTGATAAATAATAAAAAATGGTTTGATGGCAGATTTCCTCGATAACATTAATCAAATAAATGGCTGATTATGATGACATCAGCTCTCCCAGCATTTGGTATGATAAAACATTGATTACACGCTTCATAAGCTATCACATTTGCGTCTCCATGGTATTTTAGTGCATTTTGTGTTCTATTCTGTGGAGCCACACCCTGTAAAATAATGTGATTATTGCAATTATCTTATTGCTGAAATTTTTGTTCTTTATTTGGCAGATATGTGCAAAAAACGGGACCACATAATGTAATGAAAATAATGAAAATGTGCATTGATCTGATGATCATTAATTAATGATTAATGTAAAATTATGAATCGGCCATATAAGACTATTTGAATATATGCTATGAATTATGACAAAGTGATCAGTAACATTTTGTTGACATATGAATCTAAACAATCATACAATTGTGTGTGTTTGTTACTACCCGTCAAAGTTTACAATAAAGCACAAATTGTTGCCTATTCCCATTCCTATTAAATTCATAGCCATATGTTTGAAAGGCGACTGACCATTTGGATTTGCGTAACTTTCTCAAGACGAATGTAATCTGTGCTAGCACGAGGCAAGTGACCAGGCATTGAGATGCTATCTCTGTAGTTTTCTCTTCACCTCAGTGAAATGCCCTGAAAATATAGGTTGGCAAGAAGTGTCCTGCGTCCGTTTACTTAGCGATGTCTCCCTAACTAGGTGATAAGGAATGTGTCAAACTTTGTTAGCTTCATGTTGTATTGGTCAGTACTTGCTAATGGCCATCTCACTATTGACTATAGGACACATTGGGTTTGGAACATCTCTAGAAAGTACATTTTGAAATATTGTTACATACGTACAGCTACCAGTTTGTAACCGATCCTATTATTTATTTCTTAGGTTAATGTAACAGAGCCAGTGCTTGAATTGAATCAGTTGTCTACTTGTTGATTATTTAAATATGACAGTTTTCTTTAAAATAAGGCAAAAAAATGTTTTGTTGGCATAATGGAATGAGTAAAAAATAGGGTAGGTAGATATGGTTTTTATTATTTTTTGATTCTTTTTCCTGATCAAAATACATCCCAACATAACAACACTACTTGTACATTTTGAAAAATCACCCCTTAATTTTGTATGTAAAGTTAAATCAATATTTGTTTACATTCAAAATATATCCCCACTCTTTCTTAGTAGAGAATATAAATTTCAATAATAAGTTGTATGTTCAGGTTAAATCCTTAAAACAATCACGTTTTTTAGTCAACAATGTTAAGTGGTCCAACTAAATGATTTGATCCTTGGTATTTTATGATACAGTATCTACATTGTACTATGTGAAGATGGGGGCAAATCTTAAGCATTTGTCCATCAAAGTGTCCAAAGACTTTTCCATATAGATTGAGACAAATACCTGTACCTGTTTTCTAGACTATAACATGCATTGACAAGTCCACATTCTATAGATCAGTGGTCAGTATTTGATTTAGTTTATCCATATAGCCTCAATTTTGGCCGTAGAAATCTTGGTTTGGATGATCTGCATTTTGTTAAGGTTTTGAAAGGTGTTTTGTGCAAGGTGGAGGCTGACCATTGATATTGAAATCTAAGTGAAGTCAAATTGAATCTTATTCAAATATGGAGAAAAGACTGAATTTATTAAAGCCTGTCCTTTCATATGTTTTTCTATAGCATGTATTCATCTTAGAACTCTTTAAATGCAAGTGACATTTGAGAAAAGAGAGAATTTTACTATCTTTGACTGACAAGTAATACTTAATGATATGATTTTGGTTTTTATATTTTACATTTCAATGAATAAGTTGTTATATACTCATATTAATGAAATTATTAAGTGTAGCTTCATGTTTCAAATTTAGTTCAATGTTAAGCCATGCTTTAGATTTATGGCCCATATGCATAAAACAGGTTAGACCTGGACTAAAGATAGTGCAAGACTAAACCTATTTCTTGAATTAAAAAAAATAAATAAAGGCCGCTTTGATGTTCCTTTTGATGAGCATATTTTTATCTGATGAGGTGGGATGAGACTAATTTGTTAAACTTGCAGGAAACTGGCATGCTTTGTGATAAAACTGGGGAAAATTCTGGGACATAAAAATTTACAGCCTAACATAACACAATTGGTGTACATTTTATGCAAGTTCACAACGCTTTTCAGTCATGTGTAATGCCACAGTACTGCGGGTTACTGGTGTTGTGTACTTCCCGATGTCCCGTTCCTTACACGACTTGCGGTGACTGTATTCAGAAATCATGTTCATGTCAGAAATTTATTTGAAACAATAATAGTTATAATGTCAAGAGAAAATGAATGATATTTTATGCTAATGTCACATATAGAAAGAGTAGATGGCCGAGCTGGCATGCCACAGCAGACAAACCCACCCAAGTTCTATGAGTTCACAGCAATACACCTTGATGTTAACGTTTGAGTGGGTTTTGGCTGATGTAGCAAGCCAGCTCAGCTGGAGCTTTCAAATTAGTCTTTTTACATGTGACTTCAGTATTAGCTGTGGTTCAGAGCTGAATACTATGCAACAACTCTTGGGCCTAGAACACTTTGCCAAGATCCTATATACACTTGGTCCTTTTATCATCAAATATGATTTAGAGTAGAAAGTAATGTTAATACTAACCCATCTCCAGTTCTCTTTATGGTACCAAAGAATTTGTAAAAAAGATTTTTGAAAAATAGATTGTCTCAGTAACTTTACAGGTAAATAAGATAATCTTAGTAATATTGCAGTGTGGATTCCTGGTAAAAAAACTGATAAATTATTGAAGCTTTTATTTAATCACAATAGATAGACATATATGGGAAACATAAACTGCACACTAACACAACTGCAGAATTTGGTATCTAAATCGCTCACTCAATGCATGCATGTCATGCTTAACTTAATTTTGTTGTAGGGAATCTCCAGAAAATATAACCGAAATCCTCTGTCAATAGTCTCTTAGTAACAGAGAGTACTCAGACTAAGTACAGTATTACCTGAGTAATAGTTGTAACATGTTTATAGATCCAGTAATATCAGATAATCTTCGGGCTAAAACCAAATATGGTGCTTGTACAGGCAAGTGTGCTTTTAGTCCTTATTTTAGTTTTCCATTTCTCCCTGTAGACAAAGCTATGCACATTTTTGCAAATAGATTTACAGTAACTGCTGATAATGGGGATGAGGTTTCCTAAGCGTTTCAATCCTTGCCAGATATGGCTGTTGGTTTTGATCGTCATTGCTTATGTTAGCCGTCAGTGCACAATGTGTCCTTGCCATTTGAACAGGCATTGATTTGGTTAATGTTTTGAAGTAATCATGGTAATGGTAATGTTGCCCTTGTGTGCAAGAATGTAATTCAGTGCAAAACAGAGGCAAGTGGTATTACATTGGGAGAATAAAAAACAAACTTACCATCAAATAAATGATATTTATTTATGATAAATAAATGTTCTTAAAGAAGTTTCTAGTAAAGCCCTCAATAATTTATTCTGGAGATATAAAAGAAATTAAATGTAAATGATGATAAAATTAAATGTTTATGGTAATAATATCAATAATAATAAGACATTGAAATAATGTTATTTTTATATTAAGAATTCATATTTCATATACTTTGGCATCAGGGCTCTTTTCATTTCATTTCATGTTTATTCGACAAAACGACTTACAATGCAAACATAGCAAGCAAAGGAAAATACAATAATACAACAAACACCTAAATATCGAGATGTCAGGATAGCCCATAAAGTTTGGATATTCAAGCAAACTTATTTCCAATGGGGTCACATACAAAAAACAAAAAGGTGTCCAGGACAATGAGGGAAAAAATGCAAAAGACGGACAAAGCAGGAACGAGTAAGACAAAAATAGCTGCCCCATGGATTACCCTCTGACATCCCTTGCAAGGTGTTTTTTCATAGCAGAATTAAATGATACTTTGTCAAGAATGGATTTAATGTGACTTAGCAACTTATTCCAATCTAAAATTGATTATAAAAGAAAAAATGTTTGGTATAAGTGTCTATCTTTGGTATGTGGAAATTGTAAGATCTGGATCTTGTGGAGCATGAGTGAATATTAGAAATCTTAGAGAAGTTTTGGTTGAAATAAGTTGGACCCAAAGAATGAAAAATGTTGAACATATAGTTGAGTGTCAGTTGTCTGGCCCTATTTTGGGCATTCAACAATTTGACTGTGTCAAACTGCTGCTGACCAACATGATCTCTAGAATCCAGATATAGAATGTACCTAATCATTTTGTTCTGAGGAATCTGAAGTTTAAACCATGAAGTACTACATTTATAGTCTAAGTGGCATTGAAGCAAGGCGGAGCAAAGGTTTTTCGAAGTTTTTGATTAAAATAAGAAGAGTGCCTGAATAAAAATTTCAGCTTACTTAATCTTTATTTATTTCCCCCCCCCCCAATCCCCCATTGTTTAGAGCAGGTACCCCGAATTCAAACTTTATTTTACAGTATATGATTTAAAAAACTTGAAATAGTACATGTTCAAAATCTTATAGTAGTGTACAAGCCACAAATACAATCTACATTATGTATACAGTGTCCAGCAGGATCATTTTCAGTTTAAAATAAACTAACTTGATTTGTATCAAATACATAATCTAGTTAGGAACTGGTTTCGTGTACACCTGTTTTTATGCTACATGTTCCCTGCACGTGATAAAGTGTATGTTCTACTCAGTGATCTTGACATGGTACACTTGAAAATAAAACTTACATATCAAGAAACCAGATGTAGTGCACATGGCAAATAATCTTCTCCAATTGTCTTTTTCATCAACAGTTACTTTTAGAACATCTCGAGTGCTTAGTTTCAAGACACGAAAGGTCTCTCAGAATGACCGTCGTCAAACGGCAAGCTTCGTCTCCTGCGGGTGTCTCTTCTGAAGTTGAAGTCCTTAAGGCCCTTAAGTCTTTATTTGAACATCACAAAGCTCTCGATGAAAAAGTGAGAGAGCGGCTAAGACTTGCATTAGAAAGAGTGGCATCATTGGAGGATGAACTGGAGAAGTCGTCTCAAGAGGTAAGATCATATCTTGATATTTACATTCTTGAGGAAGTCATAGGGAGTTTGAATTAATAAAACACGCTACAGTGTTATGTTATTCATCACAAATCAATATGATGCATCCATGCATCTGCGTATTGTTATTGCGCAAGGGTGGCTTTAGCCACCTGAGCGTAATATGAATACTCCTATGTATCAGATACAGAGTTGATTTGTGTTGTGATAAACAACGCTGTATCGTGTTTGAATACCTTTCAGCAACAAAGATCTTTCTGAAATCTTAAAGAGAATCTTTGGCGCTACGGAAACCATACACGGCAAGTTTTAGGAAAAAATATACATCATGCACCGACAAAACTACAAAGCTTGCTTTTAAAAAATATCATTGAAGTGCTCAGTCATTGTTGACTCTCATATGAATGTGATTCATGACAAGGACACTACAACTTAATCTTAAGATTTAAACTCTAAGGAAATTTATAGTTTTCATGCTATCCACAACTTGTAATCAAGGATACAGTGCATCTGAACTTGTTTGTCATCGACATATAAATAGCATGACTACTGGATTGATTTGAAATTTAATCAAATTACTCAGCAAACCAATGAAGTTGAATATAATTAATCGTGGTTTTTTTTGCAATTTGCAATTGTACACAAAAGTCTGTACAGTAACATGAGAAATGTACACTTCCATCATATGCAGATCCGATGGATTTACAATTAACTGGAGAAACTGCTGTGTTTCTCAGGGCATTTCTCTTTCAAAAATTCACCAATGAATTTCATCCCTGTTTATGATAGTTCTTTGACCATGCAAGGAAATACTGCTTTCCATTCTATTATGTGTACTCTTTAATTAACCATGTTTTCTTTTAAAACCGAGAAAGACTGATGCATGTTAATTGGATCAGTAATAATTTGTGCCTTCGATAACACAGCAAAACTCATATCCTGCATGCTAACCAACCAGCCCCATACTTTGGTATCATAACAATGCTAATGGATATTAGCTCTTTTGCTCTTTGCGTCCAGGGTCGCTATATCACCATTTCTTGAGCCCAATTGGGCAATTATGGAATACTGGTTGCATAGAACCCTCTTGCCACAATGTTTTTTGTCACTTTAAGGATTGATCATAACTATTGAGTCTCTTAGAATGGCCGTTGTCAAACAGCATACAACAATTCAATCAAATATTCACTTTTTTCCATTTTTGTCATCTTTTGACCTTATTTGGCATGAAATGAAAAAAAAATTGGTCAAAATGCTCAAAAAACAATGCCACATCTGAATGAGTGTTAAGTTAAAAAATACTTTCAGAAGCCAGTTTTTTTTTTAATTTGTTATTTTTAGCTTGTTTGGAAGCTCAAATGGCCAAAAATGTGTTTTTGTGATTTTCTCAAAAATGTGATTTTTGTTCACAAATCAACATCCCATTATGTTCCTTGTGAAAATCTCTTTCAGAAAATATATGTTTTTATTTACTGTAATCAATTTGTTAAAAAGTTGTGGTACAAAACACAATTTCAAAAATGTGAAATTGAGTAACGTATTGTCCCGCCTTTTAAGCTAGTTTTTATAAACTGTAAGGTTGATTAGTACAAATAGAAAGGTATATTTGTATTTGTTGATCTTGATTAGGAAAATCTCTCTGAAAGGTATCCTGGGAAACAATATTTTGAGATGGTGGAATCCTTGAAGGGTTTTAGCGATGCTTCAACAAGCACCTCTCTCACCAAATAGTATAAACATGTTTAATGCCCTAATGCAATGAAATTATGAAATGTTATCCGAAAGAAAACATCCTGTCTTACCGCACATTGCTTGAATATTCATTAACAAGTCTAAACATGAGAGCTAGGCACTGTGTATCCTAGGGGAGATATTGATGCATGGAGTATTAATGATCACTACAATATCTTAACACTTTCTTACATCGGTGCAGCCGGGATCAAAACGGAGTGGTTTGAAAACCATGGCTGAGTTTTACTGCAGTATTGCTCTATTAAAGAGTATCTATAGAAAAATAGTTTTAAGGATGTTTACTTTTGGGATTTCTTAGTAGTAAATTTACTTTATCAGTGAAGACAAATATATTGGTAACTCTTTATAGGTTTCTTATTTTGAATTATTTGAACTGAAGTAAATGATTCCTGCATTCGCTGGATAAAAAGCTGGAGAAAAGTTGTTAGTTATCTTCAAAACAATTGGGTTAAAAAGGTTGACCACTTTTTACATAATGATATATAGACAGTTTCTATTGGTCTTTCCGTTATCATCCTTTTATTACCAAATCTATAAATAAATTTAGATTTGTTCTGAAAAAAACCCCGAAAGATAATTTTTAAAACATTGAGGGCTAAAATGTTGCTTAGATACCAGGGATTTGATAAGGTGTATTAAGAAAAAATAAATGGAATATGTACATGCTTTGGCTTCAGCTATCTGTTAATGAATTTAAGTGACTAGATCAAAATTTGTTTTCGTAAGACAGGTGTATAAAAATTGAAAATTATGCACGGATTGTCCTACTGTGAAATTGCCCTTAAATAAATGTGTAAAATAGACAAAACACCTTAAGTTGGTTTTATTAACTCTGCCATAAAGTCATGATCACAGCCATAAAGTCCTGATCACATTAAATGCACAATCTCAATCCTATGAAGACAAACAAAAGGAATGATATTTTTCTCGAAGTTGAACCTCAACCTAGCAATAGCTATTAATAAATCAAATAGAAATTACTATAAAGTCAAAAGTCATGATATTACTTAGCAACCATACAAGACAAACAACACCACAGTGTTACATTGTGACAATATTTACAATTGAAAGTTTTCAATGAATGTTTTTCCTCTTATAATATTAATTTTTGAATTGTTGTAGGCTATTTTTAGAATGTATTGCAATTACAAAGTCGTCTTATTTAAAATATGAGAGGATTTGATATGACGCCTTGGCTCTTGATGTTTGTTTTGACATTGAAGATGCTAGGTATGTGGTGTGCGCATGTTTAAAACGTGGTAGTTGTAAAAGGGCAGTTAGACTAGAGAGATACTTTTTAATTGTTTTCATTATCACTACAGTTTGACTGCCACTTGATTTCTGTTGCAATACAGTCTTTGCTGGCTGCAATGATGCATTTTGTTGGACAGTTTTTACTATTCTTTAGTCATGAGCAAATAAGATCCAGTCGGATTACTGACTGCATTCACATGTTACCATATATGCCTGTTAAACACTCCTGTTATGGTTTATGACCACTTACGTATCCACTCAACATATGGTAATTCTTCAACTCAAAAATAGGGGCACATTCTTCAACAAGTAAAGATGTAGGGTTAAGGTGACATAGCATTTGTATTTTCAGTACTCTAGATCATATGTGGGACGCAGTATCCAGTTGTCGTTCCCTCCTATAACACTGTCAAAAGGTTCGTCAAATTACATGCAGTCAAAATGGAAAAACAAAAGTCATCAGATTTAAATTGCTACGTGAATACTCTCTACCAATGAATATAAGGGTGTTATGTCACAAGGACCTTTTGATCTCAGCCTTGTGCATATAGAAACACTACGTCATTGCTATAGAAATATCACTTGTAACTCTTGTGCCAACTAACCAACCCACTTATCTGGTCTATTCCTCAAGACCCATCACTGAGATATGATGTCACAGTGTTTGCTAACATGACAGCTAGTATTCTGTGAAAATATAACCAGATAAATTGCAATTGTTAAGCTTGACTTTTTCATAAAATATTTTTGCTCACTCTGAATTAATTCAAAAATAAAGCTACCTTAAAAATAATATTGATTCTCTAGCACACAGATAACATAGTGCTAAACAGAAGTATGCAATTATGTTTCTGCTTCAACTCAAATATGGGGCACACTTTTCCAACAAATTCAGATCTAGTGGGGTTAAGATGTCGTAACAATTGTATTTACACTTGTCAGTACTCAAAGCCTTTCTGGGACAGTGTTCAATTGTTGTTACCTCTTATAAGACTGTCAATGTTTTGATCAAATTACAGAAGGCATTATGCATCTAAGATGACAAGGGAAAATAAAGCAATCAGATTCAATGTTGTGACTGCTGATAATATTATTTAACCGTTCTGTTTTCCTTAATATCGACCTATAACACCCACACACTTACATTTGTGGTATGCGCTTTTCGTCTTTCTCTACTGAATGAGGCTTCTTTGACAGGACATATTTGAAGCTATTTATTACAATCAGGATTTAACAGGTACATCTTGCAGTGGAATAATACCACTCAGGTGCTATTTGGATGAAAAGAATCTCTGTGGGATAAGTCTCATTAAGTGTTCATGTATGATACAGAAATATCTGTACTGGCATAAGTCCTTATATACCTAATGAAGTTTTAAAAGGTGTATGTTCCGATCACATTCTCATCCCCCAAGGCTCAACCAGAAATATCTATTGTATTTTTTGATGATAAATTCAGAGATGCCACTTTTCAGGTTTTAACCTGAAATCAGGTTTTTTAGAAGCTCAAACCATGATTTCAGGTTTTTAATAATCACAAATTTACATATTTTCATATATTTTCGGCCCTCTTTGGAGTATCTTTCAAGAATTGATGGCTTTTTCAGGTTTTTTTCAATGAAATCAGTGTCATCTCTGTAAATTAAAGCTCATATTTTTCCGATTATAAATCCAAAATTTCATCTTCAAATTCTTTATAGTTTTGAAGATATGGCATGAAATGTAACATTATTGGTATACCTATTTTCTATTTCTTATGTATTTACAGAACAGCCTTATCCCCAGAGTTACAAACAAGAAACAACCTAAGGGAAAACCTCATAAAATGAATTTCAGAGGTCAAGATCAATTACTTTCAAGTAAATAATACACATGTTGAAATAAGATCCTACACCTTTTATCATTGAATATGAAAAATTAGGATTGTAAACTAGCACATGAATCCCACATGGGTTTCAACATGAAATATTTAGCAATACGGAAAATTGACGTTTCCTCATTTTCATCACATCTATTTGTCATTTCCCTCAGCACACATCAAATTTGACAGCAGTCTCAAGATACATATATTGCTTTTCAGCAAATTTTGTGCATAGCTTTGCATAATGTTATCATTATTCCTTTAGTGATATTGTAATTTTTAAAATATTTAATGTTTCTTTGCTTTTGTAGAATCAAGTTTTAAGGGAGCAGATTAAACTTAAGGGAGATGGCATTCATCGTAGCAATGATAATGAAGAAAATCACAAGAATTCCAAGGTAAGAGAGGGCCCCTTAGCATCTGTGCTGATATAATGCGGCTAATGGCTGGTTCACATTATGACGAATGAATAACATTAGGTGACAAATGTTAAAAATCAAAAATTATATTGGTGTAAGGCAACACAAAATGAGAGTAAGTAATATTTGCTGGTTGGTCGAAAGGACCTTGATCATCAACACAACAGTATAGGATGAAAAATTGTCATAAGTACTAGTAAATGATCTGCCATTAACATTTGTCACCCGACATTGCACCAGTCGTTGCAATTTCATTCCTGGACAAAGACTACTAAGGAAAACTAACTATCATTCACAACCTACCGTTGCTTGTCGTTCCTTCGATTCACCATAGTGTGAGCCAGCCGTAAGATATTCTGATCATATCGGGTGTTGAATATCAATTGCTTTCAAAGAAAAGGATTTGCACTGATGACTTTTCTCATTAACTTGGTGCAGCATAGTCTACGTGCTGCAGAAGTGACACATCATAATTTATGTAAATAAATTACTCTCAATAAATTCAATATATTTTCATATATTTCATATTTAAATTCTCAATAAATTCAGAGAGTCAATAAATTGACTCTCTGAGCCACTGGCTCCAAACATTATTGTATACATTTTACCATACATGAAGTCTATGGGAAAAGCTTCTATTGTAGTTTTAGTACCCTTAAATTCTATTTAAGCAAAAGCTGGCACTATCAGCTTTACAAGCTATGTGTTCACTGAGAAATTCAGAAGCATGGTATGATATATAGCTGAACGAACTGTGTGTTCATGGAGAAATTCAGGAGGAATTCATGATATGTAGCTGAACAAACTGTTCATTGAGAAATTCAGGAGGCATGCATGATATGCCATTGAACATTCTCTGTTCATTAACAAATTCAAGAGGCGCGCACGATAAGTAGCTGAACAAATTATGTGTTCATTCATTGAAAAATTCAGGAGGCTTGGTATTATAGGTAGATGAACACAAGTACTTTACAGGCAATTTTATGACATCTCACAAAGTCTGTATGCCCTGAAGACAGGAGGAGAGATGAGGGAGATTATGGAGGCAGATGTTTTGAAATCATACTCTGATCTCTTGATTCTGATGTAAAGCTCATAGAATAATTTGATGACATTTGGATGTGTGGAAATGTTCTTGTGGTGGAATTTGGTTGAACATTGTTATTATATAGTGTAAATTGTTACATAATGTGCAGCGTTAGTACCCCTACTGCATAGTGCTATGATTACTTATGTATACCATGTGAGTCAATAAAATTTACACTAATAAGTGCTTGTAACATTCTGTTGAAAATAATCTTGGTCACATTCAAAAGTTCATAGTTCAGTGCTTCTCATAACAAATCATCACCAAATGCCTGTCTCCATGCATATATTGTGTTGATTTCTTGAAGGGAGGGATTCTTGGTGTTATAGGGAGGGATTCTTGTGGAAAGAAGAAACTAGCTGTCACCAAACGACTCCATGCATATGTTGTGTTGATTTCTAAAAGGGGGAGATTCTTGTTGAAAGAAGCAACTAGCTATCACCAAATGACTCCATGCATATATTGTTGTTGATTTCTTGAAGGGAGGGATTCTTGTGGCATGAAGACACTAGGTGTCACCAAATGACTCTATGCATATATTGTGTTGATTTCTAAAAGGGGGAGATTCTTGTTGAAAGAAGCAACTAGCTGTCACCAAATGACTCCATGCATATATTGTTGTTGATTTCTTGAAGGGAGGGATTCTTGTGGCATGAAGACACTAGGTGTCACCAAATGACTCCATGCATGTATTGTGTTGATTTCTAAAAGGGGGAGATTCTTGTTGAAAGAAGCAACTAGCTGTCACCAAATGACTCCATGCATATTCTGTCAGACGCAGTTGTTGAATTTGGCGTACTCAGGTCCTTGTTACTGGAGTGAAACTTACTGTGCGATGTCTATGGAGTGAACCAATATTTCCACAATGTCTTATGTTTCTGCTCTGATTCATTAATATTTACTTACAATAAAGATGAAAGACACATTTTTGAACAATATATCAAAGAAAGGGGTTGATACAAAACTTAATTTAGTCTGAAAATGTAAATTTTGTAGACTTTTTCATTGACCTCCAATGCAATGTTTCACGCCAGGGAGTAACATGGAACAGCCTCCATTGACCAATCAGAGGACAGGATTCTAGTCTGTGACATCAGTGCGTCCAACAGAATATTGTGATGATTTCTTAAAGGGGGGATTCTTCTGGAAAGAAGCAACAAGCTGTCACCAAATGACTCCATGCATATATTGTGATTATTTCTAAAAGGGGGAGATTCTTGTCGAAACAGGGGTGTGATTCTTTATTTTATTTATTATCTGGGTCATTCTAGACCAATTTTTACGCTGGTTTTTCAGGATTTTTCACAGCAGCCAGGATTTTTTCCCAAAAGGCCAATCACACCCTTGTTGAAAGAACCAACTAGCTTTTGCCAAATGACTCCATGCATATATTGTGTTGATTTCTAAAAGGGAGTGATTCCTGTGGAAAGAAGCAACTAGGTGTCACCAAATGACTCCATGCATATATTGTGTTGATTTCTTGACATATTCTTGTTTCAAACATTTGTGACCTCAAACCATTGTGATAATAGATAATAGTTGTCAGATGCATTGATTGTTGAACTATCCAACGTTTAAGTTCCCGTATCCTGTAGATAAGACTGGTTGTTAATATATGTTAAATGCATCTGAGGAGAAATGAAGAGGATCAGCAGGCAGATGTTTCGAAATCACACACTGATCTCCTGATTCTTTTGTGAAGCTTATAGAATAATTTGATGACATTCAACTGTATATAAATGTTGTTGTGCGTCTGGTTTTTGTGGGTTTGATTGGCTATTAATGTATCAGTATGTCTCATAATGTAATAGGTCATGGGTAACATGTAAAGAAATG
>JXSR01S061546.1:19843-33346 GCA_000969725.1 Ophiothrix spiculata | reverse complement strand
ACTTCGAGAAGTTATTATCACACTAATATATAAATAAAAGTAACTTACATTTAAGCATATACGTTTACCAAATCAGATGTGCTGGTGTTGTGGTTAAGACAATATCCAGGGGAAAAACATGATGATAATGGAATTGTAATTTGTTGACAAGAAACATATTGCTGAAATTTTTCATCATTGTTGTTAAATATCATTCATGTTTTGTGTTGTGTATCCAAGATGTTTTATTTAATGTGAACCAGCTTAACATGGATCAAGCCCTAGGCATTATAATGAAAATCACACAGCAATCCTAAACTGCAGTTGGCAAGCAAGGTCTTACTGTTTCCTGGAACCAATTAGGTTTATCAACTATATTTACATAGGTACGGACTGAGCAATAAAGACTGGCCTTGGTTGACTTATAGGAAAGCCTGTACAACATGATGTCGGGCCTGCTTTTAGATGTTTGCGCAAGCATTTGCCTTTCAGTGCATGTGCTCAAGATGTGATTTGTTTAACACTAGGTGTTACAGATGTAAATGACGAAAAAGACATACAGGACACTTTATGTGGGTAGTAATTTGTATGTGTTTTAATTATTGGTTCTATCACAAATTAAACTCTAATATTATTAGACACATGAGAGTCAATCTCTCTTTTATCATGCCTCAACCGCGTCACTTTTTGAGCACCAAAAATTTCTATATTAAAATATTAGAATTGCCAAAATAATTCATTATTTCAAATATATAATTTTCAGTATGGTACTTTAATCAATTGTACAACATGGGTTTTTTGTTTTGAAACATAAAAATGACTTCTTGGGAGCAACATTAGGCTTCTTTTTTTTTCAAGGCCTAAGATGTGACACAACACAGCAAATAAAAACTTCCTCATTTTGATCATGCTGGTTTTGAGGGGAGACGCTGTTCAAATCTGATTGAGTGATTACTGAATAACACAGGTGGAATAACATCTTTCCTGTGCTTCAATATAAAATGTATGTTTTAGTTGTCATTTTAAGTTGGCTATTTATCTAGGACTTTGGTCAGATCAAACACCTAAGTAGCCACTCTTTAACATATATACAAACATGGTCATTAGTCACATATCAAGTTTATTGAAAAAATATTAAAATCCAGTATTCAATGCATCAGCAACATACTCTTTACAAATAACAGTTGAGCACCACAGATATCTCTCCATCTCATTCTAGGTGTTAGCATGTCTTCTGTGTATTGTAATCTTTCTCATTTTGATAAATCACTGGCGGGGATTGTTTCTATGCATACATCACTCCATTGCATTTATGACAGTGCCAGGCTCTACCAGATAATATTGGGGCCATTATTTTGCTCTCGGCCCATTTTTCACGGCATTATACTCCCATATAAAGTAATCTAGTAATGGGGTCAAATCGCGCATTAATTCCTTTGAGTTTTACGGGAGCTGTATGCACCAAATGCTTGAAGCCCTTTCAATTTCAGATGAGAATTCATTGGATTGCTATAAGGTGATTTTGAAATATTTATTTTTGAAATAACTTAGGATGAAATCCAAACATTCAAAATGCACATAATGCTGTGTAGTGCAAGTGAAGCAATGTCAAGAAATTTCTTCCAACATTTCATTTTTAAAAAATGATTAAATTGTACTCATTTGGCATAACACAATTGGTCAACTTGTTGCAATTTCTAAGTTGATTTTACTCAATTCTTTTCCTAGACTTGTTTCAATTATGTCATATAAAGAAACACGTAACTTATATTTTGTCAAAATTGAGATTTTGATGGAATCATAAAATATGAAGTATGGCAGTTATGGTAATTAAGTTTAAAGTAATAAAGATGTTTTAACCATATAATGATCCAAGCAAAATTGTGTGTCTGCATTATTGATTTTATTCTGTTTTACAAGGCAAAAACAGTGTAGGCGTTGGCAATAAGGTCATATCTGCATGGATGATTTTCTTGCAAAAGAGAAAATCTAGAATGTAAAAGCAACAGACGTATCTGCTGAGATACATCTTTCTTGTATAATGCATCACCAATGTGATCAAAAATGTCATATGATCTGCAATATATATGAGTTTCATTTTAATTAGTATATCAATAAATCAAGAAAGTTGTATCCACATTGATACAACTTTGCAAACTTTCTATAACTTTCTAGATTCATTACAGCTGGGAGTTTATGCAGGGATAAAATCAGGGATAAAATTGCTGTCCAGGAGCGACTCTCCTATGGCTTCATGGGTATCACTCACTTGCGAAACAGTAGGTCTCGGTCTGAATCCTGGTGAAAACATACGTTTGTCACCCTTCCCTTTTCGAGGAGAGTCTAGAAATAGAAAAAGTTAAAAAAATCTGTTAGGGTTGATAATTATTACTGCAACCAACTGATCTGAAAACATACCAAGTCTTAAAGTCAAACTATCATCAACGATTCATGCATCAGAAAGAATGGAGCATTTTCACATGTGTTTTGTATAATCACCAGTGATAGCAAAGCTAAGTGTGCTAATGCATACAGCAGATATAATCGTTACCAGATTTATCACAGCAGTCTTGAAGGATTACAATATTCCTTTTCATGTGACATGTACTTCCTCCAATTTTTCACAAAACAGCACCTTGAGATTTTGCACTCTAGCTACATAACATTGGATCTTTTAGTACAGTACTTGACAATACAACCTTTACAAAGAGTTTGAATCTCAAAGTCAGTGACATTTTTGAACTGTTAGAAGTGTGTCTTTTATTTAGAAATTTTGGATTGTCTTTTTCTGTAGTCTTTTTCTTTAGACACTTGTTCCATTCATGGGAAATTGCTATTGTTGTATTTAAGAAATAGATAATACACAGAGTTATTGTTATTGTTTTTCTCAAGCTGATCTGAGCATCTGGTGATCCATACAATTTTGATGGACATGTGTAACCCTTATTATATTAGTTGGGTCAGTGGACATCTTGGGGTTATCCCTGTGACCTTCTCCTGGATAATGCAAGTGGTCCAGTGATCACAAAGTATCTTTTTAAAGTTGCATATTCACTGACAAAAAATGTTGTTTCAGTTTGAAACACAGTTTGGATGTTTGAATAGTAGCATCTATGAAATGGACTCAACTGTAAGAACTAGATCAGCCAGTCCTACATATCCAAATAACCGGTACAGTGTGATGAACAGTGGAAAATATCTTGCTGCAACATTCCATCTTGAAATTTGCAATTCTTATGAAATTTCTCAGAGGAGAATTTCTTTGTGTGAGATTGCATAGTATGCTTGCAGCATGAAATCAATGCCGATATGACATTGCCACGTAATTTTGCAAAACTAACACTGTATTGATCACATCACATTTTTACTATCATTATAACCCCTTTTAGTCAATACCTCCTTCGCAGATATATTTCACTCTACTTACACACACAGCAAAAACCTATTTTTTTCAAAATATTTAATAAAACGACCTAAATTTGTTCATTTTGTTTATTGCATTCTGGAGATAAAGATGTAAAATTAGATAAAAATGTGACTATAGATTTATCTAGAAATCAAGAATGTGACTGATATTTGATGTATTGGCATGAAATGTCCCCCTCATGTGTTTTACAATGTATCAGAATTGAATTCTAATTTGAATCATTTCATGGGGTTTTCCTAAAGTGGTTGACATTTAACTAAAGGAATTTGAAATGTTTTGTGATTTCCTTACCATATTAACCAGACAATTGAACCAGATATTGTGCTTGTACTGGAATAGCCATCACAATTCAAGGGGAGTTTGGGTCCAGACAAAATGCATACTACCATCCCTCACCAACCATTGTACTCACTATACAATAACTGTGCTATTTGTGTGTACAGGGGATGTTGGGCAAAACCCGGGGAAATGGGGTTGGAGACTAGACTTCGCTATATTGATGCACAAAGATTTAGCTTTCTGTGAATATCAGTGTTTTGACCCCTTAACAATAACAGTGCTATGTGTATGTACCAGGGAGGTTGGGCAAAACCCGGGGCATTAGGGGAGATGAGAGTCACCTATATTGATGAACAAAGGTTTTCAAAATACCTACCCTTACACAAGTTTTTGCATTCATTAAAAATATTCACAAGGATAAAGCACATTATAAAGAAAATTTGCCTCAACAATTTCTTCCTTATTGTTGAAAATCAGTGTTTTTAGACCCCCCCCCCTCCTAAGCACAAAATATGCTTTCTGAAGTGAGAACAGACGGCCCTTTTTCCTTGCTTTGTTTGCTTGCTTGTTTGTTTGTTTTTTATTCATTTATTTTTGATTTGTATTTTAAATCATATTTTCTGGTATACCAATATAACTGATTGTTCTCCTCCCCCATCCCAGGTAGCCTGAGAACAAACTTGACGTCAAGAGAAAAGAGAGGAATGTCCATTTGGAGTTGGATTGCATTTCTTTTGTTTGCTTTCATTTCCTACCTTGATATACCATTCACGTCATGGTATTTGCATAGCTTGAGTCTTGTTAACGGACAATCAATGGGACTTTTTCGTTTGGTTTTCCATTTCCATTTATCCATATAATTCAATTACGTCTTTGCTAGATGATTTTGTAAATGTCTACATACAAGTCTTTAATGCTATTTAAGATAAACACTATTTTTAGGAAACCAAAAAGGATTGAACAGGTTTTATGTGTTTTATTTTTACAATAAAAAAGGAAAATATCTTTAATGCAATTATTTTGTATTCATCTTTATAGATAGAAAATACAGAATAGGGGAGGTTGAGCATGTAATTGTATCTTTTACTTACTGGAAAATAACAAGAAGTGTTTGACAACACTAATCCATCCATTTTATCAAAATACCAGAAAATATGATTTTAAAAAAGCAGGAAAATGAGGTCATCTCAAAAAAAAATAACCATTGTGATTTTAGATTTGACAGCAAGTCTGTTTTCTTGTCTGGTTTCCTGATCTTTTTAATTATTTGACTTTAAATAGTGCAGGGTACCTTTGCTTTGTAAGTGTCAATGCGTATTGTGATATTCTAGCTAAAATCAACATTTTCAAGTTGCCGCACGCGTGAACAAATAGTCATATTAAGTATTGACTTTATATTGGAGATACGTGTTAGTTTAAAGCTTACCAAAACATTAATGTAATAAAACGCTAGCTAGATATTTACGTATGTACAAGATGGCAATTTCGTATCAGCCAATTCATACAAATATGTCTTTGTGTCTGGAAATTCTTTTTGTAGCAAGACAGGATTTGCTGTGAAAATAATCATTGAAGTGGAATATCATTTGTGCATTGCACTTGTTGAAAAATTGAAATTGAGTTTATAACTTATTTTAATTCTTCTTATTCTCACTATGTTCCTACCTATTTTTGTATTATATGTTACTTATTTGAATGTTGAATAAAGATGATTGAATGAATGATAATATGATATTTACAAGTCTAAACAGCATGAACAAGGTACTAGGCTAATTACAATAGCAAGCATCGTTTCTGGTCATTCTATACACTACAACATTGAATGAATAGTATAACACTTTCAAGGGGCATTATTAGACAAGTTAAACTTCATCCCCAACATTTTTTTTACCAACATGTAAAGATGTTTGCATCATTTGAAGTGTAACTGGTAATAATGAAGCCATTTACCAGACTTTCCTTTGATTACTTATGATACTCGGTTCCATTTAAAAAATGATAATAATCAGGTATAATAATTAGTTCTTATTCAGAGCACATACAAACAACTTAACAAATAAGATTTAATGAATACACACATTTCTATGATCACTGTAAAATCGCCTTGGCAGGTGAGTCAGTTGTGTGAACTCGTCAAGGTGGGCAAAAACATGATTGCATCCGCCGCTAGATAGGAAATAACATGATGCTGGCTTCCATCCATCCGTTTGTAAGGAAATCAATTACAAGGACATGTGTATATGAAATAAACAATTAACAAGCCACCATCATTCACAAATTTAGGTGTGTACGTTCTATCTTGCGGTTATTACAGAATACATGTGTGTTATATGCACTGAGAACAAATGTGACTGTCCATCCCAAACCAGCCATAAATGCAGCCTCCTGTCATATTCAACTTTTTTAATATTTGCAAACACCATGCTATAAGGATTAAAATTACACCGTCATGAATTTCACATGATTTTCCAGACGTCAAGTTGTGGTCCTTCAAAGTTTGTCAGGGAGTGAAATGTACAACTGAGATCAATGTGTTCAAAGATCTGCAAGCCGCATATTTTAGATTACGGTAAATACAGAAAATGACAAATTACAAGGTAGATTTGAGAGTTTAATGATTTGAGAACACACATTTACCTATTATTCAATTGTTACAATATACAATGCTACAACCATAAGCCCAATCAGTTTATCACCTTTCCATGTACCACAGCAAGGTCTAGGTTTGTGCTAGAATCCCAGTTGCACTACAACAGAGACTCCTCTCGAGATCTCTAGGAGACAATCTTGTTTAGAGAGTTTTTAAAGCAAGAATGATGGCATAACAATGTTTTTCTTATCCGTGCATCTTGTTAAATTTGTACTGAACTTCTTGCATCATGTTAATGCAACATGTCAAGTAGGATGTATGTATTACACTTGGATGAAGTGATCTGTCATAAAGTGCTTACCAGTGGTAATTGGCAATATTTTGGATTATGTGCAAATCTTGTCAAGCGATGTGCATTTGCTTGAGTTGTTCAAAGGCATGGTACTACCGGCTGTTTGCGGTGTGCTCTTGACCTTTTGAGTTGTGTGACTACTTTACAAATTAGTTGCTTCATTTGATTAGTGTTTTAGAAAAAATTAGCAATGCATTGGCTTATTCTGTCTGATAAGATGAACTTTTGAATACATGCCTTATATAAATTTTTAATTATCTTGTGTGTTTGTTTGTTTTGTCATTGGAGATGATTTATATTATCCCCTCAAATGGTTTTGTTCACAGATCCCTTTCCAAAAAGAGAAAAACATGGCTGTATGAAGTCACATGATTGTATAAGATATATACAATAGCAGCGACTGACTTTCTGTAATTTTAATCAGAAAAGACTACATATGTATCACTGACATTTCATTTACACAACAACAAAAGTAGTAATTTATGACTCAAATACAGGTTTTCTTGAGGAATAATTGTCACGGATGTCATTTTTGGCCTGCAGGATTGTTCTTTTTTTCTCTCTTGGTCCTATACTAGCATTACGATATTGCTTGTTTAATATTGATTTGGCTTGGTGGCGGTTGCAAAGTTCTTGTTCAGGTTTGATTGTTGATGAGTTTAATCCTGTGAGACTTCATGATCCAGATTTTCAAAGATTTGCTGGTGTTACATGTTGTACATATTTTTCATGTGATTATTTCAACTTACACTTTTGGCTTTTAGCATTGCCATTTTGTTCTTGTTATTATTGTTGTTGTTGTGGTGTTGCATTTTGTGTTTACGATGGGTTAACTTTGTACTATCTTTTACTTTAAAACATACATTCACAAATTACAACAGTGTATCCATGGTTTATTTAAAGGTGATTAGACAAGTTTATCATCATCATCCAACTTTTTTTCCAAATAGTTTGAGATTTTTTGCATAATTTGTAGTGTTAGCGGTAATAATGGCAGCATGCAAAGTTTCATTGTGAAATTAATGCCATATTGAAATACATATTTTTCCTTTCATTATTAATAATTGTTGGTGACAGCTAAAAATACTGTCCTCTTGGGTTAAAATCATAAAATAGGCTCTATTAGGAGATACAAAGGAAAATTGAAATTTCTTCAATTTTTTATGCAATCTATGGTGTTGAAGCAATGTTTTACAAGCAGAAATTAATACCTTTTGTGAATAAAGCATCAATACATACTTGTGAAGAATAAATAGTTTCATACACAAGATCAACATGCAAAATGAAATTTGACTTTTGTCTTTCCTAAAGATTTTGATAAAAATGTCCACAATAGTTGATAATTGACTGTTGTATCAAAATTACCGAGTACAAATCATCTGCAGATAAAAATTTTGAAATGTTGTTCAGTGCACCTTATATCAAGTAAATCAAGTAGGCCTAAATAGATTGATAAAATAGCATCAAACAAGATTTTGACACATATGCAAATAGTTTAAATAGAAGACCCAGTTTGTGTGTATTGATAGAGGAAGTATGTTATGACAATAGTTCAACACATATTCACTCCAGAACTTTCATGATTTTGCTCAGTTTTACTTCATATCATTACTTATAGATGCATTCAGAACTAAGAAGCTTTATGAATATTTTACAATTGCAAAAAGCATTTTGTATCATTTTTTAATATCACTTTCTTGATTTTTATTCGCAAATTCTGGCACTTAAGCTATTGATCTAGTTTCATATCTAGGACATGCTCATGAATAATGTACAACGTAGCTGCACTTTACATGTTTTACATAAGTGCATAATTCCCTGAAAGCCTTAACTTGTCAGATTCTTTGTAAGGCCTTGTATTTTTGGGTTTACACTTAACGATCAAGTGTTCACCTTTTGTTGAATTAATTGACCGTTTGATGGGCTTGTATTGATTACACCTCGGTTATTTCTGCCTTTCCATTCACGAAAGATAAAATGCTCATCAACGGAGAGTTGTCGATCATCCAATGGTTTGAGTTTCTGTTTTAATTTACGTGTTGAGCTTTTACTGCAGTTGCACAACAATTAAAGATAGATGGTTGTTAAATAACAGAGTTTATATATAGAAAATATATGCAAACTAACAAAGAATAGTTTGCAAAATATGAATAATATATGGATATTATACTTTGTGTGTACTTGATGATAGGCAGTAACCAATAGTATTATATAACACTTAAGAAATTGTGTTTTTTTAATAACAGTCACTCATGATGTTTTGATTCACCTTGGTCAACGGACCGTAAGGATGTTTTGACTTGCTTCAAGTATATGTATGATGATGGTGATCGTAATCAAGATCAAATTAGAGAAGAGAGTGATGTTGTCATGGTTTCCAGGGTGCAATGACAATGAAGTGGTCAAATTTGTTATTTTTAGTTTAATATAAATTTGTGGTATATTTTTTCAGTAAGGATAGTCTGACCAAACTAAGATAATCAGTATGTATAGAAGTTAACCTGTTAATTCATTTTGAAATTTGAGAGGATGAAACGATGGGGTGCTTATTTCCATTCAAATTTCCTAAATATATAAATCCCTGTATATATTAATTTTCTTCATCACTTTTTCCCTTGCAGTGATGATTAGTAAAGTGACCAATTCTTCACAGTGGTTCCCAGCATTTACCACATTTACTCCTGAAGTAATTGCATAATCCATCAAACTGAATTATGTTTCTTGTTTGCTTTTCCCTGAAACACATCATATGGTCAGACCACATCACAGATGCAGTGGCGGCACACTATAGGGGATTTATATAGTGTGCAATACGTCCCGATTTGTATTATTCCACATGGGTTCTGTACACGTAACCACTCTGTAACATAATTGTGTCAACAAGAGCAATCTTCCTGAAAATTTAATAATAAATAATATTGTGATTACATTGTTTCATATTTCCAGTCGGACATAAATCAAAATCTAAAAGAAAATGATAAGTTTGGCATGTTTTATGCTTTGTTGTTTTTAAACGGAAAAGTGGCCTCCGTAGTTAGGGTTAAACAGTCACTAGTTCAGCAATTAATTTTCTCTAATTTTTTCTATTCAATCCAGCGACATCTACATAGATATCAGTATGGTAAGAATGATAGATATGAATTAATGACCAAGGTTTTGAGGTATCTTACCAAATGCCATCTTGTTTCATTCATATTCAATATACATTTCTCCTTCTTGTTTCAATCTTACAGAGGCTCTCCAATGGATCCATTGACCCTGATGATGATGTCAACAGAGTCATCGAGCTCCAAGACACGCTGGAGAAGCAGAATAAAGAACTCGGCCTAACAAAAGATAAAATGATGCAATTAACTCTGAGGATAGCTGAGCTGGAGGAGAACCTAGCAATGTCGCAGAAAGAGTTGCTCAAGTCCCAGGAAAGTGCCACCAAATTCCAACGAGATCTCAAAGAGGTAGGAACACCAGCAACTTTAGATTTAAAACAGCTTCTATTTATCTCTCAAGGTATAAATGTTGCATTATTAATAAGTCAATTAGTACTTGCTGTTATTGCGATATAGTAAGTGGGGCTTTATTTTCGTTTTCATTTATTTTTTTGTAAAGAAGCTTGGCATAAGTTAACCCTTAAAACCAACTGAACAATATATATTTTTATCTCCATCCCAAAA
Source organism: Ophiothrix spiculata (assembly GCA_000969725.1). Classification (NCBI taxonomy): domain Eukaryota; kingdom Metazoa; phylum Echinodermata; class Ophiuroidea; order Amphilepidida; family Ophiotrichidae; genus Ophiothrix; species Ophiothrix spiculata. The sequence goes on along the minus strand of JXSR01S061546.1, from coordinate 23,048 downwards.
ATCCTAGCAACATGCTTGCAGATCTGTAGCAATCATGGTTTTGTACTTAATTATCTTCAAGCAATAACCTCCAGTGTTAATGAAAGAACTAACAAATGTGATTTGCGTACAAACTGATAAACTTTGGAGAATCTAGAGGGATTATTTTTCCGACAAAATTAGTTCTTTTATAAAACAAGAAACATTATGGGTCAAAAATATACAACGGACACAAAAAATATTTCTGCTTGATTTGAAGCATCTCTCTTTCTGATTGTAAATCTCTGTCTGTACCTCATGGTGAAAGTCCGCAGGGAAACATTCTGTCAGCTGTGCCCCACTTTCCATTCAGTAGCTATTGTCATCATCATTTAGACATGTCATAAAATTACTAATCAAATAAATTGGTTCTTATTTCATTTTATTGAAAGTCATTTTATATCTTCACATCACAAAAAGGATATAAATGCCCTGGTTTGCTGGCACATATGAATGACAGGAAGAATTGTGAGTCTCCTGCTTGAAATTATTGTCAATTTTAAACCTCGTAGACAATTTTGTTGTGTTGTTTCACTCTGTTGAGCAGTTACATTATGTGTATCAGTGAGTGGAATTCCAGCAGGGACTATAGTAATTTTTTTAAGCCAGGGCACCTTATTAAAAGTTTTGGGTCTTTCCATTCATAATAAGAGGTATAAGGATTTTTATTCATACAACCAATAGAATTGAAGGGTGGAGAAAGGCCATAATAGTAAAACTTTATGGGATTCGTAATCTGATTGGAGGCAAAAGCTTTGAACGTGTAGTTATCAATCGATAACTACTGCAAACACATTTCTGCATTGTTCCTTCGCTGATTATAATATTTATAAAATTACATTACCTTAACGAACCATGGTTTGCACATTTAAACGTCTATCTTACTGTACAGTTATATTTTGGTGATGATAAAATTGTTGAAGAAAAAAGCACGCACAACACACAAAAAATTTCATTTGGCATATGGAATCACTTTACATTGATTCACATACCATTTCTTTTCAAATCCTCTGAACCACATAAAACCCTTTCATGCTCATTAACCTAGACTTTAACCTGTTAACAGCTTTTGGCGATAATATACCAATGATCTTTGCTGTACAAGTAATCAAATTAATTGCCTCACAGTAAATACATAGGCCTACCAAACAGTCTTCGCATCAACTGCAATGCATGCAGGGATTGCACTTATTATTGAGAGAATCCTTGTCCGTATCTAATCAAAAATGTGCTCTACCTCTGTCATTATGCAAGAGGTGCCCTGATCTTAAACAAATACTATAATTCAGACTGCCCATATGGCACTGACCAACAAAGGTTGTTCAGGGATGTGCAGCCCTTTGCACTCCAATTTCACAACTTAGTTGATGCTCCAAAGGGTCACTGTTTGAAATGTTGTTGTTGGGGGGTTTTTTTGGCCCAGAAGCTCAGTTGACCTTAAAGTGTATCCAATAAAGGTCACTGTATAATATTCAGTTCACCAGACCTTAGGGCTGACTTTATAATGCCACTTGAGTTCTTCAGACCCACTTTTCAATGTCATCCCTTTGTTCCTACACTACCCCAACATATCCATGATCCAGAAATCAGGGCATCATACTCCTAACAAACAAAACAGGTCAATTTTTCTTACTTAACTGTTGGCCAAATAACTTGTTGCATAATTTAACAATGAGTTTTATCTTTTAATCAGCGCTTATAGATCTTGATCAAAATTGTTCTGATGCAACAGATGAGCTGTCTGGAAATGTAGGGTGGCAGTATCACTAGTGTTGTTCCATCAGCTTTACACTGAAAACATGTCAAGAATGCTTCCTTAATCTATTTCAAACTCACTTTCAAATACAATATGTCTGCGCTATTTGTTTTTTCTCCAAATAGCTGAATATGTTTTAACGCATCGTAGTGCGATATTCTCATACATCAGCTGTCGATGACATCTGCAGGGAAATGGAAATGCTCCCTGCTTGTTCTGATTTCATAACATATTTGATCAGCATCTCCTTTAGTTGTAATATTAACCCTTCAGACCTTCAGTTTTCATCCTTAAAACGTCTGAATTGTTCCAATCATTAACATTCCAAACAGGTTTATCATTTATGTTTAATTCAATAGTTGCACTGTAATGTATGCCATATTTGGTGAACATTGTGATCAAATTCATAAAAAATGGAAATTCACTTCTCTGGTGTAAGTGAAAAAAAAACAATTGATCATTCAACCAAAATTCAAAGAGTGATTGATATCTTGAAGATGTAAACAAAGTCTCTAATATTGTGACTATGCATGCTGGTAGACAGACACTCCAGATTCCCAACACAGGTGCTAATAGACTGGACTCGCGGAGTACATGGTTCGTAAACATGAATGCTAGTATACTGGATCATTGGTTCAAAGTGTTGAAGGTGCCAGCTATTTGTTCATTGATAATGATTTTTCTCTTTGTGGAATTTGCAGCCACAAAACCACTACACTAATGATAATGAAGGATGAGCTGCCCAAGATCAGATTTTAGTCCTTCATAAACTTAACAGGATAAATCGATAATAGTATTATAATATGCTGTCACATTGCTGCTTAATACGAAATCAACTACAACTTTCATGAATTTAAAAAGTCAAAAAATATCAAAATTTAAAAACTCAATGATACTGCTATGTATGAGGCCCATTGCAAATGTTGACTACAAAATAAATATTGCACTCTGCTACGCCAAAATGTGAGTGCTATGTAGAGGAATTCCACAGGGTAGTATTCCAGACCTCAGTACCCTATTGGCTGGATTTACTGCCAACTTCCATCACCATTATTCAGTTTATGGCAGTAATTTGTGTAATTGAATCCCATTTTTATTTGATTGTATAACATCTATTTTCATAGAGGAGTTGATAATTTATCACCATTTCTGTCTCCCTAAACAAAGTATGCTATTGTAGTCTGGCATTTGGTAAGTGGTCGCATGGGAGTTTAAGGATGCACACCACTAAATAATAGCATAGGTGAAAAAACATTTGATGTTGAGTTACGAACGGGGTTGCATCCCTCAAATTATAGGCTTCAAACATAGTGCAAACAATGTATATTGGTAAAGTATTACTTTAACCCTTAAAGAGCCGGGCTTTTTCGACCCATCTCACAGCCGGGGGGGGGCGGATTCCGCCCCCCCTTCCGATCTCGGAAACCGATT